>CM036769.1:3790000-3950000 GCA_020796225.1 Arion vulgaris
CAATCAATCAAACAATCAATCAATCAATCAATCAATCAATCAAAGAAACAATAGATACACTTTACAGAATAGTTCCAACAATTGGATGAGAAAAAGAGGAAGAACGTTACCCAACAATAGTAACTAGAGAAAATTAGCAGTTTCGAATATCGTTATTCAGTGTTGAAATGCAGAGAAAAAGAAGACCAAGTGGTAGATATACAAAAAAAGTTACAGATGACTTGAGCATGACAACAACAGAAGAAGTAGTGGCGGCTCGTAGTCATTTTTTTGGTGGCGCCGGACACAAATTTTCGGAAAAATCATGTTTTTTTAGTATTTACTATTATTTGTCTATTCCGGGAAGTTATTCCCCTTTCATTTTGGTGGAGTCGGGCTCCACTGGCCCTTAATGACGAGCCGCCCCTGAGAAGAAGTATACTCATAACTAATAAATATGTACGTCATAGGGTAATAGTTTGCTTACAGTCATCTTGTTCTAATTCACTCTACCTCTAGGAAGCATAGGTCCGCACCCAGGATTTACCAAACCTTTCTATCCAACGCCATCTTGTCAAATGTCTCCACATTTTCTTGCATTATGTTTCCAACTTCAGGTGTTCCTCGGTCTTTCCTTACCCCTATTACCTTGGGGAAAGCAATTTTGAAAATGCCAATGTCATACTTTGTATTATATTTTCCTGTATTTTCTTTAAAACGTATTTTTAAATGTATGTATCAATGTATCATATTTTAAATGTATGTATCAATGTATCATATTTTAAATGTATGTATCAATGTATCATATTTATCATCATCATGACCTTCATTAGATAATCACCATAAAGCCCAACATCTCATATTTTCATCTCACGGGTATGTCACTTCAGTCCACAAATATTTGTCAAACATGAAATTGCTGATATTGTTATGTACAAAATGGAAATAAACACTTCAAAAAAATTTAAAAATATTACCTTGGGAATACCCTATCGCTTCTCAGCATTTTGGCTAAGCTAAGATCAAAGTGTATCTGTATCGCTTGATATCTGTTACGTGGCTCAATATATGGGTTTACAAAGATATCAGCTTGTGTTACGGAACTGGTGCCCACTTGATCGAAGCCGAAGGTCGAGAGCCTTCATTAAATGCCACATGGCTACCCTTGTACAAAACTAGAAGTGTCATCGATCGAAGGATTGATGGGGCTTTGATAGTTTATAAACGTTTTCACGTTCCATTGTACGGGGTCCACCTGGTATGGCACAACTGGGACGGGCCCCATTTAAAAAAAAATAAATTACCCTCTTGGGAGTTCATTCCAGGTGGCAATCATGGAGATCTTTCGGATTGAAAGAAGGTGGGTCGGCAGCCTGATTTCATCTCGGATTTCGCCCGGTCGCTTCATGAGTCCCTCTTTGCTGGGTCCTTCTTCTTCCTCGGGTGGCAAGCTATGAATTTCTCTGATCGTGGTTTCTGCAACTTTCTAGTGTTTTTTACGGGGTGGGGTAGCTGGCCTTACATCCAATCTCATTATTCGCCTCTTACGACATGCGTGGCGTGCAACTGTGGTTCTATTCTTTACACCTCTGATTTGGGCCCCGGTAACCACTCTACCAATCCAAGTTCATTAACTAAAGTAGCGTTTTTAGAATTAAAACGTACCATAACACGTTCCGAGTTTCCAAGTTGTAATTAACCGTACAGAATTCTCTTTTCGAATTTAACAGCTCGACAACAGATTTAAGAGCAGTGAATGCTTGTGTTCCACGGACTGGTAGAATTCTATAAGACTAAGCGGTGCAGCACTAACATTATGCAGATGTATTCAAGATTAGAGTGCTGTCATTTCCTGATTTTAACGTTTGTATTTCTCTCTGCCAAATCAAATAATTATCTCCCATTATAAATTGTTCAACTGAATGTGTGTGTAAAAATAAGTTAATACTAGATTTGCATTTTGTGGTTTCTTTCTTGTTGTTTTATTTTTCTGAGCTTTTGTTGGATCGTTATTTGATGAGTAGCACGTGATTAGACAAGCAGACGTGAATTTGATATCACTCGTAAAATGCCGAGTTCGATTACAAGACACGTGACGTCCTCGTTTACTGCCGTCATACACGAGCGAGTTTAGATAATACTTTGTGATAGTTTCTGTTAGTGTTCAGTTTCCATTACTCTCTTGTCTGCGTTTGTGCATTTACTAATTATCTCCCATGTATACTGCATTTAGAAATGCTATTAGAGTGTTCAGCTACTACTACTGCTGTTACTTCTACTACTGCTGTTACTGCTACTGCTGCTGCTAGTAGTACTACTCCTATTGCTACTACTACTACTTCTACTGCTACTACTGCTATTACTGTTACTACTGTTATAACTACTACTACTAGTGCTACTACTGCTACAAATGTTACTGCTATTATTACTACTACTACTGCTACTACTGTTATTACTACTCCTGCTACTGCTACTACTGCTGCTGTTACTGCTACTACTACTGCTGTTACTACTACTACTATTACTGCTATTACTACTATTGCTACTACTATTACTGTTACTACTACTACCACTGCTGCTGCTACTACTACTACTGTTGCTGCTACTACTACTGTTGCTGCTACTACTACTGCTACAACAACTACTACTACTGTTACTACTACTACTGCTACTACCACTGGTACAATACTGCCACTACTGCCCTTTCTAGGCTGGGGAGCAAACCACACAGATCAAACAAAAAAGTGATAAACTTAGTTGATAAGAACGAATACAATGAGAAAACTCATTCTAGATAGAAGTAAATGTTGCAGACCGTAATAGCAGATCTTGAATGTGTAGAATCACAGCCAACTCTAATATTGGGCCGCATAACTGACTGGGGAAACCCTGACCTAGTTTGAGTTGGGGGCTGGATTCTGTATATGTTTGATAGAACACTGCAAGCTTTTTTGCAATTTTACTCAATTCTATGAGTCTATGGTTATTTATTGATGAAAAATATTCATAATATTGATATTCCTTATTATTAAACTTAACTTGTTACATAATATAACTTCGATTTAGCATTTTGTGTTGCTTTTAAAATGATATCGTCTATATACAACAATACTGGAATGAGATTTCACGTGACGGTTGTGGTCTTACTTCCTATAATTTTTACCTGAGTCAACTGGCCGTATTTATATTTGGCTGTGGTTTGAATGCGCTTACCTTATCTAATCTAGATATGAACAAATATTGGAAATTCATTCCAGAGGAAATATCAGGTGAAGGTGACACTGTAATTAAATTCAAGGTATGTTCCAAATTGGATGTTTACATAGTGTACATACAATCGGTTGAATTGAATTAATTCAAAATAAAGACAAGCCAGACGAGTTTATTGATAATAGCCGTCTATGTCAATCGATGATGACATCAGCCTCAGACGTGTGTTGTTGTGCCTGTCCGCCTGTGTGTTTCTAGGGCCCTCAAGGGAGAAAGAATAGTAGCACTGCGACCTACAAGGCATGTCGTAAGAGACGACTGAGGTAGGGCCATGGGAAGCTACTATATTAAATAAAAAAGCGTTGCAGAAATCGGATGAACTGGCTTACTTGTAGGCACATAACTGGCACAACGTACAAACGTTCTTAGGTTCGGATCACATACAATCAAAAAGAGTGGTTAATAAGTGGTCGATATTGACCGTTCGAAGAAGAAGTTGTGTCTCTCTAGTATGTGCGGAAGTGTCTGTCTAGAATGTGCGGAAGTGTCTGTCTAGTATGTGCGGAAGTGTCTGTCTAGTATGTGCGGAAGTGTCTGTCTAGTATGTGCGGAAGTGTCTGTCTAGTATGTGCGGAAGTATCTGTCTAGTATGTGCGGAAGTGTCTGTCTAGAATGTGCGGAAGTGTCTGTCTAGTATGTGCGGAAGTGTCTGTCTAGTATGTGCGGAAGTATCTGTCTAGTATGTGCGGAAGTGTCTGTCTAGAATGTGCGGAAGTGTCTGTCTAGTATGTGCGGAAGTGTCTGTCTAGTATGTGCGGAAGTGACACTAGAGTTAAATCCTCTTGTTGTAGGGGATTTACCTTCCAGGGTTACAGTAGCACACTACAGTCACCCCGCACATACTAGACAGGCAGATGGTCAGCATCCTTAGAAAGAGATGCTGACCCTACAACAGAACACTACATTCAAAACTACATGGCATCAGAGATGAGCTCCGGACGAACCAATTAGTCCATAAGTGCTCCGATCTCCTCCTCAGTATGTCTCTCAGTTTAGTTTAGTCGTCGGATCATAATCACTGCACATCGAACCAATTAATCCATAAGTACTCCGATCTCCTCCTCAGTATGTCTCTCAGTTTAGTTTAGTCGTCAGATCATCATCACTGCACATTGAACCAATTAGTTCATGTGCTCCGATCTCCTCCTCAGTATGTCTCTCAGTTTAGTTTAGTCGTCGGATCATCATCACTGCACATTGAACCAATTAGTTCATGTGCTCCGATCTCCTCCTCAGTATGTCTCTCAGTTTAGTTTAGTCGTCGGATCATCATCACTGCACATCGAACCAATTAGTCCATAAGTGCTTCGATCTCCCCCTCAGTATGTCTCTCAGTTTAGTTTAGTCGTCAGATCATCATCACTGCACATTGAACCAATTAGTCCATAAGTGCTTCGATCTCCTCCTCAGTATGTCTCTCAGTGTGGCGACTAACGACCCTGGTTCTTTGTTCGTTTACTATTCTTCTTTAGCTACCAGTATAGTGTTCTTGTCTAGCTATACCACATTTGACTTGGAATTCTTGCAGTCTGTTAGTTCTTGCATTTCTTGCAGACAACAATAGACATCATCATACAAACACATCTGACGTTATAATCATCAACATAATGATCACAAGAAGAAGAATAAACAAGATCATGTACTGAAAACTGTCACATTTTAGTCACATTTAATCACATTTTAGTCACATTTAATCACATTTTAGTCACATTTTAGTCACATTTTAGTCACATTTTAGTCACATTTTAGTCACATTTAATCACATTTTAGTCACATTTAATCACATTTTAGTGACATTTAGTCACATTTTAGTCACATTTAATCACATTTTAGTCACATTTAGTCACATTTTAGTCACATTTAATCACATTTTAGTCACATTTAATCACATTTAGTCACATTTTAGTCACATTTTAGTCACATTTAGTCACATTTAATCACATTTTAGTCACATTTAGTCACATTTTAGTCACATTTAATCACATTTTAGTCACATTTTAGTCACATTTTAGTCACATTTAATCACATTTTAGTCACATTTAATCACATTTTAGTCACATTTAGCCAACACACCTAATCTTGAAACTAGAATCCAGCAAGCCAGCAACATTACATACCAACTTACTCCAATCTTGAAACTAGAATCCAGCAAGCCAACAACATTACATACCAACTTACCCCAATCTTGAAACTAGAATCCAGCAAGCCAACAACATTACATACCAACTTACCCCAATCTTGAAACTAGAATCCAGCAAGCCAACAACATTACATACCAACTTACCCCAATCTTGAAACTAGAATCCAACAAGCCAACAACATTACATACACAACTTACTCCAATCTTGAAACTAGAATCCAGCAAGCCAACAACATTACATACCAACTTACCCCAATCTTGAAACTAGAATCCAGCAAGCCAACAACATTACATACCAACTTACCCCAATCTTGAAACTAGAATCCAGCAAGCCAACAACATTACATACCAACTTAGCACAATCTTGAAACACCCATCAAGTCCAGAAGAGACTAAAAGACAAATTATAAATGCAATCTTCATACCAACACTGTGCTACCAGTGCCAAACATGGCACTGACAAAAGAACAAGAAAGGAAAATTACCACATGCGAAATGAGATGCTTGAGGAAAGCAGTAAATAAAACAAGAAGAGACCATATAAGAAATGAGGAAATTAGAACAGTCGGAACACCTGCTATTAGATTTATTGAAAAACAGAGACTCAAATGTTGTGGCCACTTGGGGAGAATGAACCAGAATACACCAGTTGCAAGAGCGTACAACCAGAATACACCAGTTGCAAGAGCGTACAACCTGAAAATGGAATCATCAAGAGGAAGTGGTAGACCAAGAAAAAGATGGATTTATAGAGTTACAGACATCTTAAACCTCTACAATATCACAGCATATCAAGCGACCAAGCGTGCACTATCTCGAAATCGATCATCAGTTAAACCTGCTACACCTAACGGCAAAAAAGCAGGGAAGGAGACAGCATATCAAGCGACAGAACGTGCACTATCTCGGAAATCGATCATCTGTTAAACCTGCTACACCTAACGGCAAAAAAAGCAGGGAAGGAGACAGCATATCAAGCGACAGAACGTGCACTATCTCGGAAATCGATCATCAGTTAAACCTGCTACACCTAACGGCAAAAAAGTATAGAAGGACAAAAGAAGAAAGAGACGTCTAAGTGTTTTGGAGAGCACATTAATTAAGGACATGGATCCAGGAAGACGAGGAAGGGGACGACCAAGATTACGGTGGCAATAAAACATTAAAGAAACCTTGTATATGATGTTGGAAAGGGCAGGAGAACATGCAAGAGAGTTTTTCAATCCTGATTGTGAGCAGATTGTGTTCTAGGATTTGATTCTACGGTCACCTCCGCACATATCAAAGAGGTGCAGCAGCATCCGTCTGATGCTGTTGTCATCATCACTTGCGATGGACGGCTATTATACATTGCAACAATGCTGTGCAACGTTTTTTATATATTGGGGCGCATCTGACTAACGACTATGGAGACGTGGGCGCCATGTAACAATTGCAATAACGATCATAAAGTAATTTTAATAGTAACAAGAAAAAAAAAGATGAAAACTGAATCCTGGCTAATTATTTAATTTGTTTCTTCTTCGAACTTTCTATATCGACTACTTGTTAATCACTCTTTGTCATTTGTAGGTGATCTGAGCTTAAGAGCGATTGTACGTTGTGCCAGTTATACGCCTACAAGTAGGCCAGCACATCCGATTTCTGCGATGTTTTTTATTTACTAGGGTAATTTCCCTCAGTCGTCTCTCACGACATGTCTTGTAGACTGTAGTGTTACTAATCTTTGCTCACCTGGCAACACACGGGAGCGTCTAATTTGTTTAAATATTATGCTTTCTCTCTCTCTCTCTCTCTCTCTCTCTCTCTCTCTCTCTCTCGCGATTCCCATATAATGCTTTAAAAAAACTGAATCATTCCGTTATTCAGATACACATTTTTCGTTCGTGAAATTGCAAAAGCCATCGCCAATGTCATCACAAGGCGAAATGGGAGAAAAAACACCAAAAAACCCAACCAAGATGATAAATATTACCAACTTTCAAGAAGGGACCAGACTGCCATACTTCGCCTGCGGACGGGGCACAACAAAGTGAGACACCACCTGTACACTAAATTCAAAATAGGCACCAATGACATGTGACCCTGTGACTTGGCGAGTATGACGACAGAGCATATCCTACAGAACTGTCCCCAGTATGGAGATCTGAGAAGAAAGAGGTGGCCCACGTGAACATGAGTCCAAGACAAACTGTAAGGTGCGGCTGACAATCTGAGGCAGACGGCGGCCTTTATTAAAGAATCCGAAATCCCAATCTAGTGAGAACACAGAAGACAAACTGTATGGTGCGGCTGACAATCTGAGGCAGACGGCAGCCTTTATTAAAGAATCCGAAATCCCAATCTAGTGAGAACACAGAAGACAAACTGTAAGGTGCGGCTGACAATCTGAGGCAGACGGCGGCCTTTATTAAAGAATCCGAAATCCCAATCTAGTGAGAACACAGAAGACAAACTGTAAGGTGCGGCTGACAATCTGAGGCAGACGGCAGCCTTTATTAAAGAATCCGAAATCCCAATCTAGTGAGAACACAGAAGACAAACTGTAAGGTGCGGCTGACAATCTGAGGCAGACGGCGGCCTTTATTAAAGAATCCGAAATCCCAATCTAGTGAGAACACAGAAGACAAACTGTATGGTGCGGCTGACAATCTGAGGCAGACGGCGGCCTTTATTAAAGTATCCGAAATCCCAATCTAGTGAGAACACAGAAGACAAACTGTAAGGTGCGCCTGACAATCTGAGGCAGACGGCGGCCTTTATTAAAGAATCCGAAATCCCAATCTAGTGAGAACGCAGAAGAAGAAAAAAAAGTTTCGTGAGATTCTGATTAACGTCAAAGCTGAATAAATAAAATAGGGCGCCGAGGATGTATCACAGAGGCGCCAATTTGTCAGCGAGCACCGCCTTGGATAGCACTGCATTGCAATATAAACTCGTTCGAAGATATAAAAAAAAAAAAAAAATTACGAAGCGAAAGTGTTAATTTCACCCTAACAATGGATACACCCCTGACATGTAATTCTAAAATTCTCATTATTGAGCAGGAGAGTGATAGACGTGACTTTGAAATTAATACTAGTTTATGTATATACTATATTCGTAACAAAAATAATTATGAGACAGTATCTGTTTCAGGCTTCAATTTGAACATCATTAAACACGTCTGGTATGTCTGCACTTAATTGGAATTTTGATCAATCAACAAGACTGTACGTCTTTCTTTCTTTCTCTTCTCTAATCCTGTTTTGGCTCACAGAGTCAAGATAAATAGAGATTTTTAGAATGGGCTTTTGTGTGTGCTCTTCATAAATGGTGTTTTTCTCCACCATTGTTATTTCTGAGTTCCACCTTTTGCGTAGACGGCCTTTTGCTTTGTATATACTGTATCGGGGTAGCATTTCTCTTAGACGGCCTTTTGCTTTGTATATACTGTATCGGAGTAGCATTTCCATTGGAGGTGCACGGTCTGTTGACAATCTGTGTATGTGGCCGAACCATTTAATTTGTTGTTTCTTGATCAGTTATCAGTTTATATGAGGACTATCATCATAGCACTCTGGACATGTCCATAGGTGCTCCGATCTCCGCCTCAGCAAATCCAGCAGCGTCCAGCGACCCAACACGCCAGTTCGATGTTGATTAATCAATCTATTTGCATATTTAGTATGTCGTACTTTTCGGGATGCACCAATATTGACACCCATCTCTCTCAATCTGGTCAGCGAGTGGGATTCACAGTCCTGAAACTCCTCTGTTCGGAAAGACTCTCTCAATGCGTGAAGAATGTCATTTCGATCCATGACAGCTCCCTCTGATATTGTAGTCAAGCCAGTCAATCTATCAGCTCGTTCATTACCCCTAACTCCTGCGTGCCCCAGGGACAAAAATGAAGGTGATTTATCTGATCATTGCCTGTACCAGTACCTCCACCCAGCCGCGTCTCACCATTCCTGATTCGACTTTACGAATCATGCTCATGGAGTCACTGAGTATGAAAACACGAGAGTAGTTGTGAGATGCCAACCATTTCACCACCTCCATAACCGCCCGAACCTCCATTGTCAAACTACTTGTGATTGTTGCGTAGGCCCCACTGGCCTCTCTTATTATTTTTCCTCCCGAGCGTGCTGAACGTCTTGATGAAGTTCAGTACTGATGCTGTACACACTTTTCCCCTGATGTATTAATTTCTAAACAGGTCTCTTCTTGTTACACCCAGCATTTGTCGTAGACACTTCATCTCTTTCGTGACTAGTTTTTCTCGTATCGCTTAATGTCAGCGTCCGGGTGTGACATTTATATCATAATGTTGGGAGAAATATTGTGTTATGCAATTCTCTTTCAGTCTTCAATGTGACATATTTCCATTTCAAAATTGGTGCCTAAACCGGTCACATCTTCATACTTCCAGCATTGTTGCGTAGAAACACATCGTGACACGTTTTAAAAGTTAATTGCATATGCTTTACAGGACTTTGCGAATCAATCCCAGCTTTTTAACACTGTTTGTGATTTTTCTAGGCATTATTGCGTTCAGTAATTTGTCATTGCTTTCTGAACGGGTGGTGTCATCGTCCTTTTGCCAAACAATTTGCAACCAAACTGTCCGCAGCGTGATTCGAACTCAGAACTTCGGGGTTAATAGACCGAGTCACTATCCCCTAAGCCACAGAAGCCACCACGTACATTGTGTAAAAAAAAATTCAATTTTGGAAAACACCCTTGGATTTAATTCCAGTGTCGTCATCAGAATGAATTTCCAACATTTGTTTCTAATACAGATTAGATCAGTATAATTGTTGAGGAGAGTGCCCGTATATCATGGACAGACGTCCGAGTGGTTACCGGAGCCCAAATTTGGGGTGTAAAGAATATAACCACTGTTACCTGCCATGCTTGTCGTAAGAGGCGACTAAGGAGGTTTGGTTGAAATCGTATGCACATATCCTAAACGTGTAGAAGTCTATGCGTTTAGGGGCCTAACAACCCAACGTGCAACGTATACACGTTCTTGGCAAAGATCAAACATATCACAGAGAGTGATTAAAATTGGTCGTAAAGAACTACACGAGGAAGAAGAAGTTCATGGACAGAGAAGAGAACAAATAGATCTATTCAGAAAGAACTCAAAATCAAAGAAAACTGGCTAATGCTACAAATAAGAGAGAGAAAATTGAGATATTTTGGACATATAAAAAGATATTAAGGGCTGGAGAAGATCATCATGGGATGAGGCATACCGGCAAAGAGAAGAAGAGGAAGACCACGGAGAAGATGGATTCAGGATGTGATTGATGGTTTGAACATGACCTCTGCAGAGGCAGGACATCTGACCTATGAGAGAGAGAGAGAGAAATTCCGAAGACTGTTGAAGTGGCAAATTTCTGCTCAGGACAAGATATTTGTTGATGATGACAATTAGATAAAATAAATACATTCTTCACATTGACGACCTTCACATTGACGACCTTCACATTGACGACCTTCACATTGACGACCTTCACATTGACGACCTTCACATTGACGACCTTCACATTGACGACCTTCACATTGACGACCTTCACATTGACGACCTTCACATTGACGACCTTCACATTGACGACCTTCACATTGACGACCTTCACATTGACGACCTTCACATTGACGACCTTCACATTGACGACCTTCACATTGACGACCTTCACATTGACGACCTTCACATTGACGACCTTCACATTGACGACCTTCACATTGATGACCTTCACATTGATGACCTTCACATTGACGACCTTCACATTGATGACCTTCACATTGACGACCTTCACATTGACGACCTTCACATTGACGACAAACTTGAAATATTTCTCTTGTCTAGATTGAATGATTAATTGATTGATTCGTAGATATTACAATCATTATTGCACTTCGAATAATAACCATGTGTTTTCTCCGATACATTTCTTGCACATGGAGATATCATTGACTTAGAAAGACCCTGATGAGAATAGTAAAAATATGAAGACATTTTATTACAATTTAAAATTAATTTGATCCAGGCAGAATTTTTTAGTCTAACACATATTGATTTGTATTGTTATTGATTTGAATTGTTATTGATTTGTATTGTTATTGATTTGAATTGTTATTGATTTGAATTGTTATTGATTTGAATTGTTATTGATTTGTATTGTTATTGATTTGTATTGTTATTGATTTGTGTACATTCTAGTCTAACTAGAGCACAGAGTCTAAGTTTGATTCCCCCGTCTACGATAGGACTAGAAACTCGATATGCCCTACATTGAGATCAGAGAAGGCGATAAAATATCTTCATATTTTCCCAGAAGGGGAATTACAGAGTACTTTTAGATCGTGATGCACAGAGTACTTTTAGATCGTGATGCACAGAGTACTTTTAGAGCGTGATGCACAGAGTACTTTTAGAGCGTGATGCACAGAGTACTTTTAGAGCGTGATGCACAGAGTACTTTTAGATCGTGATGCACAGAGTACTTTTAGAGCGTGATGCACAGAGTACTTTTAGAGCGTGATAGACAGAGTACTTTTAGAACGTGATGCACAGAGTACTTTTAGAGCGTGATGCACAGAGTACTTTTGGAGCATGATGCACAGAGTACTTTTAGAGCGTGATGCACAGAGTACTTTTAGAGCGTGATGCACAGAGTACTTTTAGAGCGTGATGCACAGAGTACTTTTAGAGCGTGATGCACATAGTACTTTTGGAGCGTGATGCACAGAGTACTTTTAGAGCGTGATGCACAGAGTACTTTTAGAGCGTGATGCACAGAGTACTTTTAGAGCGTGATGCACAGAGTACTTTTAGAGCGTGATGCACAGAGTACTTTTAGAGCGTGATGCACAGAGTACTTTTAGAGCGTGATGCACAGAGTACTTTTGGAGCGTGATGCACAGAGTACTTTTAGAGCGTGATGCACAGAGTACTTTTAGAGCGTGATGCACAGAGTACTTTTAGAGCGTGATGCACATAGTACTTTTGGAGCGTGATGCACAGAGTACTTTTAGAGCGTGATGCACAGAGTACTTTTAGAGCGTGATGCACAGAGTACTTTTAGAGCGTGATGCACAGAGTACTTTTAGAGCGTGATGCACAGAGTACTT
The DNA here is from genome assembly GCA_020796225.1 of Arion vulgaris. NCBI lineage: Eukaryota > Metazoa > Mollusca > Gastropoda > Stylommatophora > Arionidae > Arion > Arion vulgaris. Next base: position 3,802,512 of record CM036769.1, read on the forward strand.
TTAGAGCGTGATGCACAGAGTACTTTTAGAGCGTGATGCACAGAGTACTTTTGGAGCGTGATGCACAGAGTACTTTTAGAGCGTGATGCACAGAGTACTTTTAGAGCGTGATGCACAGAGTACTTTTAGAGCGTGATGCAAGCAATGTACCTCTGTGCCACAGAAACCCACAGCCATGACTTTCGTTTTCACCACTCTCCTATTTTACCTCACAGTGGCAGGAACAGGGTTGCCAATTTAGCATTTGTCAACCATGGGCAGGATCAGGGTTGCCAATTTAGCATTTGTCAACCATGGGCAGGATCAGGGTTGCCAATTTAGCATTTGTCAACCATGGACAGGATCAGAAGAGATTTCTAAAACGGGATTTTGTGTGCGGTTCGTACATGGTGTCTTTCACTGCCTCTGTTATTTCTGTGGTCCACTTTTAACGTGGAGTTGTGTATATTTATCTACTATATCTATATCGTCTTCGTGTTCCGTGTGACACATAAGACTTCCACGACAAGATTTCAAGTTTTGCCGTTCTGTCACTTTTCTAACATGGTGTTGTCCACTTCAGGCCACAGTCTGTCAACTCTATTTCCAGTTTCTGCTCCATGTTTCCTATCGACGTTCAGACTTTCTTTGCCCACACACAATCCACTAGAGATCCACCGTAGCCAATGCACCTACTGGTATACGATATGCATGTCAAATTCACCTCCATCTTGTTAGCTGTCTGGATGGAGACTTCCTTTCTAGTTTGATCTCTCTCCTATTCCTCATGAAACCAGTTGTATGATTGAACTTGCTCCATTCCCCATTGAAACCAGTTGTATGATTGAACTTGCTTCATTCACCGTTGAAACCAGTTGTATGATTGAACTTGCTCCATTCCCCATTGAAACCAGTTGTATGATTGAACTTGCTCCATTCCCCATTGAAACCAGTTGTATGATTGAACTTGCTCCATTCACCATTGAAACCAGTTGTATGATTGAACTTGCTCCTTTCACCAGATGCAACAAATATATCTCTTGCTTCCGTTCCCGTAACACAATAATGTTTACAGCGGCAATGGTTTGTCAGCCCCTTCTCCAACCCTCAACCTGAAAGTTCAGGAGGTCACATTTTGTCCCCCCTCTATTCTTCAACCTGTCTGACATAAGTGTCCCTACCAGAAGCAAAGCTCTTGTCAGCATAACTTTGGTTTTGTATTTACATTGTTTTTAATGACCATGACTAAAACTGGTTCCATCACCCACATGTGCATGTGGACAGCACAGACAGCCGAACACATCCCGCAAGATTGTCACCTGATGAATCAACTGCGGAAAGAACACTGGTCAACAGAGACAAACATCCATGCAAAGTTGTTTGGAAGCCTTGATGAACTAACAAACACAACAACATGCATCCAGAGAACTGGACTCATTATGTAGACATTGAACAACCGTGAACGAGGAGTAGAAGAAGCCTTGATGAACTAACAAACATAACAACATGCATCCAGAGAACTGGACTCATTGTGTACACATTGAACAACCGTGAACGAGGAGAATAATAATAATAAAAATAAGAATATGATCGCAGATTTTGTTGTTATTTTAGTGTATTTTTTCATTTGTTTTTATCAAATCGGCAGACTAAAGGCTGTGTTCGCTGGACAAAAAGCAGACTACAGAAGATTTCAAAGCAGAAATGGCGGACAACGTAGATTACTCCAGACGACAGTCAATATTACCGGTTGGTATTCAAGGGTACACCATTCTCATAAATATTGGTTGCTGTTGAAGTTGTAACTTGTTTATTTGAATGTTAGTTTTGTTGTTGATGTTGCTATAATTGTTGCTAGTAGTGTTGTATTGATTTATTAAGCCCAACTAGCTGAACATATCCATCTTCTCCGTGGGCTTCCACTTTGCCGGGAAGAACATCATGAAAGGAGGCAACCTAGCAAAGAAGAGAGGAGGAAGACCACAAAGAAGATGGATTCAGGATGTAACTGATGGTTTGATCATGACCGCTGCAGAGACAGGTCATCTGGCCTATGAGAGGGAGAGAGGAAGAGAGAGAGAGAGGTATTTCGAAGACTGTTTAGGTAGCAAAGTTCTGCTCAGGGCAAGCTATTTTATAATGATGATGAGCCGAAGAGAGGCCAGTCGGGTCCACGTGACATCCCAAAGTAGGTTGACATTCTAGGTGTTGGCCGGTTGCAGAGGCATTGACGTGGTTGGCATCGCATAACTATGCTCGTCTTTTAATACTCAGTGGCTTCATGAATATTATTCGTAAAGTCGAAGCAGGAACGGTGAGACGACGTACTGGTACAGATGGGGATGCGAAAAATTATTTTCGTTTTCGTCCCTGTACACGCCGGAGTCTGTGATAATAGACGAGCTGATAGATTGGCTGGCATGGCTACAATACCAGAGGGAGCTGTAATAGACCGAAATGACATTCTTAACACACTGTTCGTGTCCATTTAAACAGAGGAGTTTCAGGATTGTGAATCCCAGTCGGTGACCAGATTGAGAGAGAGAGAGATGGATGTCGATATTGGTACAGCCTGAAAAGAACGACATACCAAATATGCAAAAAGGGTAATTAATCAACATCGAACTGGCGTGTTGTGCTGCTGGATTTGTTGAAGAGGGAATCGGAGCTACAATCGAACTGGCGCGTTGTGCTGCTGGATTTGTTGAAGAGGGAATCGGAGCTACAGGGGACATGTCCGGAGTACAATGATTATATTTGTCATATAACTGATAACTGATAACTGATAACTGATAACTGATATTGCGAGTTATCATGAAGATGCCATCTTCTTCAAACGCTCGAGATTGACCACTTGATAAACTAATCTTTGTGAGCTGTTTATTGAAGATTGATTGATGATAGAACCATTATCATTGCACTTTGGTGAGTAACCATATGGGCCCTGATCTTTTTCTTACACAGGAAGATCTTAGGTGCAGTGCACGAACTTCATAGCACCGGCGAAGGTCTCCGATGTAATATTGACGATGGTGAAGATATTTTTGTAGCAATTTTAATTCTATTTTTTCTTATGAATTTTGCCCGGGCAGCGGCTTTTCAGCCTGCTCTTCTCGATTTTGAACTGTGCCCGGGCAGTGGCTTTCCAGCCTGCTCTTCTCGATTTTGAACTGTGCCCGGGCAGTGGCTTTTCAGCCTGCTCTTCTCGATTTTGAACTGTGCCCGGGCAGTGGCTTTTCAGCCTGCTCTTCTCGATTTTGAACTGTGCCCGGGCAGTGGCTTTTCAGCCTGCTCTTCTCGATTTTGAACTGTGCCCGGGCAGTGGCTTTCCAGCCTGCTCTTCTCGATTTTGAACTGTGCCCGGGCAGTGGCTTTTCAGCCTGCTCTTCTCGATTTTGAACTGCCAAGGGTTCTTTTACGTGCTCATATTGAACACGGGACCTACGTTTTATCGTCCGTTTCCGATAGGACTAGGAACTCAATCTCACCTACACTGAGCTCAGGGATCTTTGAGAAAATTTCCAGATGCCTCCACGAGGGAGCGAACCGGGTACTTTTGGCACGAGAGGCAAGTATGTCACAGTGAGCTGTATGAGATCTGAACCTAAGAGCGATTGTACGCTGTACCAGTTATGCGTCTACAAGTAGGCTAGCACATCCGATTTCTGCGACGCTTTTTATTTACTAGGTAACTTCCTACGTCCCTACTTTTGACACCTCTTACAACATGCATTGTAGATCGCAGTGGTACTATTCTTTGCTCCCCTTGCAAGCCCCAGCAATAAAAGTGCGGCTATAATACAACATATATAAAGTGTAGGTGGGTATCAGACATGGCAGAAGCAACAAACATCTGTATACTAGAAACTTTACTAAACGGCTCAGAATGCTGGAAAATGACAGAATGAAATATGTCCAAACTTTTCACCTTAAATAAAACTTGTCTGCGAAAGATCTTAACTCGTGTTCTGTCCAAAAACTATCTCTAACCAAGAACTGTTTACACAGAGTTAGCAAGAGAATATGAACATGGAGCTGAATATGCATATGAGAAGCTGGAGCTGGATCGGACATATGATACGCGTGGATACTAACTCTGTCACGAAAACTGCCCTGAGATGGACACCAGGGGGAAGGGAGAAAACATGGAAGACCCTCTGAAGTTGAGTAAAGAACAATGGTGATAAGGAGAGCAAGATTTCCCGCAAAAATGCAGTTACATGTGCCATATTAGACGCAATAATGATGATGTTAGTGGTAATGGTGTTGCTAGTGACAATGAGGATGTTAGTGGTGATGATATTGTTAATGGTGATAATAATGCTACTGTTAATGATGTTAGGGATATTGTTAGTGGTGTTGTTAGTGGTGTTGTTAGTGATGTTGTTAGTGATGTTGTTAGTGATGTTGTTAGGGATGTTGTTAGTGATGTTGTTAGGGATGTTGTTAGTGGTGTTATCAGTGATATTAGTGATGTAATCAGTGATGTTATTAGTGATGTTGCTAGTGATGTTGTTAGTGATGTTGCTAGTGATGTTGTCAGTGATGATGTTAGTGATGTTGTTAGTGATGTTGTCAGTGATGTTGTTAGTGATGTTGTCAGTGATGTTGTCAATGATGCTATTAGTGACAATGATGATGTTGTAAGTGATGTTGTAAGTGATGTTGTTAGTGATGTTGTCAGTGATGTTGTCAGTGATGCTATTAGTGACAATGATGATGTTGTAAGTGATGTTGTAAGTGATGTTGTAAGTGATGTTGTCAGTGATGTTGTCAGTGATAATGATGATGTTGTTAGTGACAATGATGATGTTGTTAGTGACAATGATGATGTTGTAAGTGATGCTGGCGATAGTGTTGATGATGTTAGTAATAATAATATTGTTAATGATAACGTTGTAAGTGATGATGATGGTATTGATGCAGTCGATGTCAGTAATAATGTTGACCAACTTGTATAATCATTTTTCTACCATCTTCACAGCGAGACGTAGAAAGTATGACGTCTGGTCCCAACATCAGAAGAATGTCCAGAATGGATGCAAGACCAAGTATTCAGTACGGACTCAGTGGTCGGCGCATGTCACAGTTTTCCCGAAGCAGCATTTCCGGTTTAAGTTTTGGTCTCAAAGATTTCAAGGCTCCAGTACAGGTAAATAATTATACGTACTACCTTACAGGTAAATAATTATAGGTACTACCTTACAGGTAAATAATTATATGCCTATTGTCTTTCCCCAGGTGGATGATGAAATTGGTTGCCCACTCTTGCCGTTAAGCGTAGGGGTGGGAGCTTTAATTTGAGTTCCAGGGCCAGATGAGTTGCCCTTGTTGTGTTATATCCGTGTTTATTTAGTATGATCTTGATATTGTCTATCCATCTTTTTCTTAGTCTTCCCTTGGCTCTAGTGCCTACCTTGAATTATACGTACTACGTACATACATACATACATACATACATACATACATACATACATACCTACACACATACACACACACACACATACACACACACACACATACACACACATACACACACACACATACATACATATATACATACATACATACATACATACACACATACATACATACGTACGTACATACGTGCAGACAGACAGACAGACAGACAGACTGACTGACAGACAGAGAAACAAACAAACAAACAGGCAGACAGACAGACAGACAGAGAAACAAACAAACAAACAGACAGACAGACAGACAGAGAAACAAACAAACAGACAGACAGACAGAGAAACAAACAGACAGACAGACAGACCGACAGACAGACAGAGAGACAAATAGACAGACAGACAGACAGAATATGTGAATGTATAAATGTGTGACAGATATACTATGTTAGTATGAAAGACCGAGTGCATCAGAACACATGAGAATCGATGAGTATGACAAAGAAGAAGAATATAATCCCCCACAATCTGCAGTTTGTTCTCTCCTACAGCTACAGAACACCTACCGCATGACACCGGCTGCAAATCAAAAGTTTCAACCTAAAAAAGCCGAAGACCTGATGAAGTCAGTTTTGCAGTCCTACCTGGGAGGAGAAAAATACAGCACCGATATATGTAGTAATTTGGTTCAGCAGATATCTGATGTCATTAAAAGCAGAATTAAGGATCTAGGCTTCAGGTAAATATGCGAGTAGTTGAAACAGGTGAGATGTGTATAGGTGATAATGGTACAGGTGAGTTATGTGCAGGTGGTAATGGTACAGGTGAGATGTGTACAGGTGATAATGGTACAGGTGATTATGGTACAGGTGATAGTGATACAGGTGATAATGATACAGGTGATATGTGTACAGGTAATAATGGAACAGGTGATATGTGTACAGGTAATAATGGAACAGGTGATATGTGTACAGGTAATAATGATACAGGTGATATGTGTACAGGTAATAATGATACAGGTGATATGTGTACAGGTGATAATGGTCTAAAGGGTCTAAATCTGAAGGACTGACTACATTGCACCGGGTTTTACCCAATATGACTCACTCCCTCTCAGCAGAAATGGCACGCCATCTGTCGAGAGTTTTGCACAAAGCAAGAACTCTGTAGCTCCAGCAACAATCCTTGGGCTCCCTGGAAATAATACACCCATGCTCAGAGTGGCGCGGTCCGGATTCGAACTCACGACTTTCGAAACGCAAGGCAATGGGCTTGATCACTTAACCACATAGTCATACAATGTGCCAGTAATCAATGAAAAATACAAACCTAACACAGCATTCCCCAATATGCCACATGGTATGAAAAATGGTTACTTTGCTTTACTTTATTGACAATCCAATCTGGAGAAACTTACCTCATCGTTTGGATGTGAGAATGACTATAGAGTGTCCCTCCATCATCGAAGTTCACAGTCACCAACAGAACTGTGAAGCACCACTACATTTGCACAGATCTATAGTCCCTCGGGATTTGAAGATGTCTGCGTTAATGTGTTATAGATTCGTATCTAAAAGAACACTTTATACTTCAAAGTCGAGAAGAGCTTGCTGGAACGCCGCTGCCTGTGCAAAATTCATTAGAAAATATCCTAAAATAAAATATCTATAAAAATATCTTCACCATCTTCAAAATTATATCGGGAATCATCGCCGGTGCTACAGAGTGCGCGCACTGCAGCTGAGATCTTTCTGTGTAAGAAAGAGATGGAAGAAGACATGGTTACTCACCGAAGTGCAATTATGATGGTCATATCAATTAATCAATTAGTCAATCATTCAATCAATCAATTGGTCAATCAGTCAATCAATCAATCAATTGGTCAATCAATCAGTTGATCAATCAGTCAACAACCAACCAATCAATCAGTTGATCAATCAATCAATCATTCAATAATTCAATCAATCAATCAGTCAATAATTCAGTCAATCAATAAATAAATCAACCAATTAATCAGTCAATCATTCAGTCAATCAATAAATAAATCATCCAATCAATCAATCAGTCAATCATTCAGTCAACAACCAAACAATCCATCAGTTGATCAATCAATCAATCAGTCAATCATTCAGTCAATCAATAAATAAATCAACCAATCAATCAGTCAATCAATCAATCAATCAGATTCTTATCTTTGTTTTCAACTTTATTTTTTATGGAAGTCTCTGTGGTGTAGAGACTAGGTACTCTACCCTTGTTCAAAAAGATATTCGAGTCGCTTCCTCGTGGAGAGATTTGTGATATTTGTCCAGAGATCCCTGATCTCAGTGTAGATGAGATCGAGTTCCTAGTCCTATCAGAGACGGACGATAAAACTAAGGGTTTCTTGTTGAAGTTCAGCATGTAAAAGAGCCTTGGACAGTACAAAATCAAGAAGAGCAGGCATGAAAGTTGTTGCCTGGGCAAAATCAATTAGAAAGATTAAAAGTAAAATTCATACAAAATTTGTTTCCTATCTTCAAGATTACACCAGGAATCCTCTCCTGTGCTACGGAGCTCGTGCACTGCCGCTGAGATATGTGTGTGTAAGTACGAGATTGGAACACACATGCCTACTCTCCGAAGCGAAATGATGATGGTCATATCAATCTATCAATCAATCAATCGATCAATCAATCCAATGGCGGCTCGTCATTAAGGGCCAGTGAGGCCGGGTCAAACCAAAAATAAGGTGTAACGTGTACTTATTATTTTATACATTAAAATATATCCTAACCGAAAACATGATTTTTCCGAAAATATCTGTCTGGCCCCACCAACAAAAATGATCACGAGCCGCCACTGAATCAATCTATTATTCACATATATTTACTAATACAATTAAGACATACTGTCTTTTGTATTCTTTTTAGTAGTGCCAGGTACAAGTACGTCTGTTTGGTTACCATTGGTCAGAACAGACAACAAGGAGTCCTGGTTGCAAGCAGAAGTGTCTGGAATCCAGAGACAGACAATCAGGCATCTGCTTCGTATTCATCCGGAGATATTTTTGCCGTTGCAAATATATTTGCAACTTATTTCGAGTAGTTGTAGCTGGCAGTGTGTACTTATGTGTGTATGTATGTTTTGCTTGTAAGTCTGCAAAGTATATACGTGTGTGTGTGTGTGAGAGATACATGTGTGTGTGTGTGTGTGTGTGTATTAGAGAGTTGAATTTTTAATTTTTCCTCCAATCCTGTTTTCCTCCCAATCCTGTTTTCTCAATCCTGTTTTTCTCTAATCCTGTTTTCCTCCAATCCTGTTTTTCTCCAATCCTGTTTTTCTCTAATCCTGTTTTCCTCCAATCCTGTTTTGCCTTACAGTGTTAGATTAAGAAGATGTATTTAGAACGAGGTTTTATGTTTCAGTTTCAGTTTGGAATATCTTCATTGCACTTCAGGCATGTCCATATGTGCTCTGATCTCCTTCGCAATATCTCCAACAGCGTCCAGCGACTGACCATACCAGTTTGATGTTGATTGATGAGCCTACCCATATATCTGTTTTGCAGGGGACGACAGACAGATGAAAAGAACGACATACTAAATATGCAAAGAGATTGATTAATCAAGATCGAACTGGCGGGTTGGGCCGATGGATGCTGCTGAATTTGCTGAGACGGAGGTCGGAGCACCTGTGGGCATGTCTTAGGTGCTATGATGATAGTCCTCACATAACTGATAACTGATATACCTGTTGTGCTGTTCTTTTCTGGCCACTCCAGTCTTCAATACTTCTTCTTCTTCAACAATCTCTGGTCATGAACTTAGTTTACTGTGGACCACAAACTGGGCAGTCAGTTCATGTCTGTTAGGTTTCCATCTTCAGTGATCTCTGGTCATGCACTTAGTTTACTGTGGACCACAAACTGGGCAGTCAGCTTCAGGTCTGTCAGGTTTCCCCAAAGCTTAGATTTTAGGTCGACTGTGTGTGGCCACATGTTGATTCTCAGCTCATACAGAAGAGGACAGTCTTGCAGGACATGCTCCGGTGTCTGTTCCACCTGTTGATACTGTATCTTCAATACAAGCTCTTGCAATCTAGCAGTTGACGTGGATTGATTTAAATGAATATACAGTTGGGGCAACACTCTATGTTCACATTCAGAATGTCAGCTCTATATATTAGTTGTTCCCCTGATATGGTGACAGAGCCAGCCAGCCTGTCTGCTTTCTCCTTGCTAACAACACCCATGTGCTCTAGACCGAAGATAAGTGTAATTCTGCAAATTGTTTGGATTTTTGTATGCGCTTCATAGATAATGTTTTTTTCACCGCCTCTGTTATTTCTGAAGTCCTCCTGCACACATGTGTTGATTGATTCATTGATCATTGCACTTTGATGAGTAACCACGTGTGCTCCGATCTTTTTCTTACACAGGAAGATCTCATCTGCAGTGTACGAACTCCGTAGCACCAGCAAGGGTCCCCGATGTCATTTTGAATATGGTGAAGATATTTTTGCAGGAATTTAAATTTTAATCTTTTCATGTTAATTTTGTCCCACCCATCTGCTTTTCACAGCAGATCTGATCACATATGGTTACTAAGCGAAGTGTGATAATGATTGTCCTATCAATCTATCAATCAATCAAAAATAACTGTCCAGATTCAAACCCACGAGCTTTGGAACACAAGTGAAAAGCTTAGCCACTTAGCAACAGAGATCATCAGTTGTATAGCTAGTAAGCCATCAGTTGTATAGTTAGTAAGCCATCAGTTGTATAGTTAGTAAGCCATCAGTTGTATAGTTAGTAAGCCATCAGTTGTATAGTTAGTAAGCCATCAGTTGTATAGCTAGTAAGCCATCAGTTGTATAGTTAGTAAGCCATCAGTTGTATAGTTAGTAAGCCATCAGTTGTATAGTTAGTAAGCCATCAGTTGTATAGTTAGTAAGCCATCAGTTGTATAGTTAGTAAGCCATCAGTTGTATAGTTAGTAAGCCATCAGTTGTATAGTTAGTAAGCCATCAGTTGTATAGCTAGTAAGCCATCAGTTGTATAGTTAGTAAGCCATCAGTTGTATAGTTAGTAAGCCATCAGTTGTATAGTTAGTAAGCCATCAGTTGTATAGTTAGTAAGGTTTTTATTCTACTTGGTATGTTGAAAAATACAGTGTTCAGTATGATTACTTTTTTTTATCTACGGCACATGATGATGATGTGGTCAACTGGGTGTTTTCTGGGGGTACCCAAAATGTGACCTAGCTGACCTACTAGTCGTTGTATTATATATGACCTTTTTGCCTTTACAGACAACAATTTCGGCCTGGCATGACCATGACCACTGGAGTAAATCCGTATGTGTCGATTCCTCTCCGCCAATAATTGCTGACACATTTCGTTTTTGCCAACATATTTTGTTTTTAGTTTGTTCTCTAGACAGTTGCAGTCCGCTGATGCTGACAAGATCTGTCTTCACGGGTTTGTCTGGAGTCATCCTATTCTAGGTGACTTCAGCCTTCTGTCGCTGGACTCACCAACCCCGGTTTCTATGCAGGGTGTGTTACTTGGACACAATAGTTTAATCCTCATATACTGAGAGGTGGGGTGTTGGGGGTAGGGGGTCGTAGATGACAGGACAAAAGGATGTCCTCCTCAAGGGAGAGAGATCTATTTTCTTTCCGATCCAGAAGCACTTGAGCTTTCAGTAGTTCGGCTCGGTGCCATGGACATCGTAACCCTTCGGTTCGGTGCCACGAACACTGCTATTTGTTCCGTAGCTGGGGGATGGGTTGGTTGCAGCTAGAACATTTACCACTCTCGATGGGTTCTGCACTGCCACCTAATGAGATCCCACCAAGCTCCCCGCCCTTTGATCTGGCCTTTGACCTATAGTCTTCTTCTTTGCGTTCGTTCTTTACGACCAATTTTAATCACTCTTTGTGATATGTTTGATCTTTGCCAAGAACGTGTATACGTTGCACATTGGTTTGGTAGGCCCTAAACGCATAGACTTCTACACGTTTAGGATACATGCATCCGATTTCAGCCAATGACCTATAGTGTTTGTTGAGCTTAGATATGTCTGTCAGGAGTTAGACTCCCGTGGACATAGCCTAAAAGATCATTAAGACCTCTCTTAACTTTCTGTGTTGTTTCCAAGCCGAAAGCAAGGATAAAGTGTCCTCTATTATGTCTAGCCTGGGCAGCTGATATGGGGAATGTGTCTGCCCAGAGACGGCTCGTCATTAAGGGCCAGTGGGCCGGGCCCCGCCAAAAATAATGTTTAACGTATTTATTATTTTATAATATAAAACAAATAACAACCTAAATCCATGATATTTCCAAAAATATGTGTCTGGCCCCACCAGCAAAAATGGTCACGAGCCGCCACTGTGTCTGCCCATTTTACACAACCCCCTCTCTACCACTGTTTCATCCAAAGAACAGATACAATACTTTGGAAGCTACAGAAATGTGGTTTCTCAGAAGAATGTTCAAAGTTTCATGGACAGCTAGACATACCAATGAAGAGATCTTGTCTGAGACAGATTCATATCGAAATCTCACCAATCGAATAAGAAGCAGACAATCGAATAAGAAGCAGACAATCGCTGAAGTCGGAGAATGCACGCTTGTATGGCGGGGGGCACTGATAATAAGGAAAGCATGCCTTCACACAAAAATTCACTGATAATAAGGAAAGCATTCATTCACGCAAAAATTAGTCAGAAGCACTGACTACGCCGAATTCATAGCAGGCGAACACAAGAAGAAGAAGCAGACATTCGAGACTTTTCGGAAAATTAGAAGGGGCAGTTTAGAACAATTGGTTACAACAGGCAAAATACAGAGGAAGAGAGAGAGACAGAGAGAGAGAGACAAAGGGACGAAATTCCGGACGACTTGAAATCGTGGTTCGGCAATGGTTCGGTGACGGAGTTGATGGATTATACTAGAGGCAGACCGATGTGGAGTGACATGATCGCCTACGCTAACCGGCACGGCACTTGATTGATCACTCCTTAAGCAGTTAGCTCTCCAGAGCCTCCCTCCACAAGTGTGGATTTTCTATGAGGGTTTGCTTCCCTATATTTGGGTGTTTCGAACCCCCTCCACAAGGCAGATGTTTAACAGTTGCAGATAGTACCGTCTACTGTTAAACTGTAGCAGACGAAACATCTGATCTGACCTAGTCGCTACGGTCAGAATAAATTCCCCTTCCAATCTGGTGGTAATTTTATACCCCTGACCCAGAGCCAACTATAAACTACTGGGCCTTCGGGCTCAGGTAAATTGTGGAAATCAGACCCCAACTACACCACGTGACCTAGCATTCCAGTATTGGTGTATATAGACGAATTCATTTTAAAATCAACACAAAATGCTAACTCGAAGTCATATTATGCAACAAGTTGAGTTTAACAATAAGGAATATCAATATTATAAATATTTTCACCAATAAATAACCACAGACTCAAAGAACTGAATAAAATTGCAAAAAAGCGTGCAGTGTTCTATCAAACATCTGTAATTTCCAGATCCTTTTCTTATCTGGGTTAGGAATACCTGGCCAGTTGTCTGGCCTGTGCTGAAACCTGGCTGTGCCTGACCACACGACTGCTAAACAGGGGCAGTAGCCATTAACACCTTGTTAAATGAAAAAAAAATCCTACTTACGTTGATCGTAAATGCCTAAATTAAAACAGATTTAGTGATTCACGCGCGATCAGAGAAGGGAAATAACTAACGCTTGGTGTCAAAATAATATAAACAAAATTCAATAATTTAGAGTAGCTTTTCTTGGATCATGATCACTTGATACAAAAATGGTTTAAATCATAGATTCCCAAACTTTTTCGGCCCACCGCCCACTTTGCACAACATAAACTTTGTAACACCCCCTCCCCATTATAACAGTTTGCCAACGCCCCCTCCCACATATATACATGCTCTATTTTCTCTTTGACATAGAATATTGATATATATTTCTGTAATACATGGTCAATTTTCAGATGATTATATACATGATATAGAGAATTGATGAAAAATGGATCGTGTAAGATGGGCATAAGATGAATTAAAATGCAGAATTCAAATTTAAAATGATTATTCAATCACAAAATCCCGAAAATTATTTATTTTAAAATATTCTCAATTTCTTCTTTAAGGAGCCACCGACCTCTAATCGCCTGATCACCCCCAATTCTTCTAAACCCCCTATCTCCCCCTAGAAAGTTTCAGCGCCCCCTGAGGACAGTACTGCCACTTTGGAAACGCTGGTTTAAATGTTTTCATATCTTGCTTCATTTGTATGTGGTCTTGTTGGTTGAGTTGGCAAACGATGTGATTGATTTTAGAAACATTAGAAATGCATTAAGATAATCCTTATTTTAGTCAACTGTTCTGTCTGTAATTTGTCACTTTTGGCACGTCTGTTTTGTAGTAACGGCTCTTGATAATTTTTGTTGGTGGGGGGCCAGACGCACATTTTCGGAAAAATCATGGTTTTGGATTAGATTAATTTTTAGTATTTACTATTATTTGTCTATTCCGGGAAGTTTGGACATAACTTGTTCTCCAGCTAGGCGGGGTTTTCAAGTGAAGCAACACTGCAACCGTATTTGTTGTCAATTGTTCCCTCCGAGAATATATTCTTCTTTTTCTTCTTCTTCTGCGTTCGCTCGTTATGAATTCAGGCGTGGTCATGGCGTCAGTATGGGGCTTCTGACTGATTTTTGCGTGAAGGCCATAGAGAGTTTCTGAAGCTTCTATACTATTTATTCACTTGCTGAACTTGTATTACCTTGTTCTGTAATACTTTGCACGTGATAATCTCAGATGTTTTAAACGGGATCGCGTTAGAGAGAGAGAGAGAGAGAGAGAGAGAGAGAGAGAGAGAGAGAGAGAGAGAGAGAGAGAGGGAGAAATGTTTTAAACTGTTTATTATTTGTTTAATATATTTCTGTTATGCTAAAAGATGTTTTGTTTAATATATTTCTGTTATGCTAAAAGATGTTTTGTTTAATATATTTCTGTTATGCTAAAAGATGTTTTGTTTAAAAAATGTTTGGAAGAAAAATAAATAATTTATTGACATCACTATCATCACGTGTTGTACTTAGTGACGGTGCTGAACAATCTGATATTTCATCATTTTAACACTTCAATGAGTTTTCTGCTTCTTCTACTTCTTCCGCTTCTTCTTCTTCTGTGTACATTCTCAGACATCTTCTTCTTCTTCTGTGTACATTCTCAGACATCTTCTTCTTCTTCTTCTTCTTCTTTTTCTTCTTTTTCTTCTTCTTTTTCTTTTACTTCTTTTTCTTCTTTTTCTTCTTCTTCTTCTTCTTCTTTTCTTTTTCTTCTTTTTCTTCTTTTTCTTCTTTTTCTTCTTCTTTTCTTCTTCTTCTTTTTCTTCTTTTTCTTCTTCTTTTTCTTCTTCTTCTTTTTTTCTTCTTTTTCTTCTTTTTCTTCTTCTTCTTCTTTTTCTTCTTCTTCATCTTCTTCTTTTTCTTCTTTTTCTTCTTCTTCTTCTTTTCTTTTTCTTCTTCTTCTTCTTTTTCTTCTTCTTCTTCTTTTTCTTCTTCTTCTTTTTCTTTTACTTCTTTTCTTCTTTTCTTCTTCTTCTTCTTTTTCTTCTTCTTCATCTTCTTCTTTTTCTTCTTTTTCTTCTTCTTCTTCTTCTTTTTCTTTTACTTCTTTTTCTTCTTTTTCTTCTTCTTCTTCTTTTTCTTCTTCTTCTTTTTCTTCTTCTTCTTCTTCTTCTTTTCTTCTTCTTCTTCTTCTTCTTCTTCTTTTCTTCTTCTTCTTTTCTTCTTCTTCTTCTTTTTCTTCTTTTTCTTCTTCTTCTTCTATTTCTTCTTTTTCTTCTTTTTTTTCTTCTTCTTTTTCTTCTTCTTCATCTTCTTCTTTTCTTCTTCTTCTATTTCTTCTTCTTCTTTTTCTTCTTCTTCTTTTTCTTCTTTTTCTTCTTCCTCTTCTTTTTCTTCTTCTTCTTTTTCTTCTTCTTCTTCTTCTTCTTCTTCTTCTTCTTCTTCTTCTTCTTCTTCTTCTTCTTCTTCTTCTTTTTCTTCTTCTTCTTCTTCTTCTTTTCTTCTTCTTCTTCTTCTTCTTCTTCTTCTTCTTCTTCTTCTTCTTCTTCTTCTTCTTTCTTCTTCTTCTTCTTCTTCTTTTTCTTCTTCTTCTTCTTCTTCTTCTTCTTCTTCTTCTTCTTCTTCTTCTTCTTCTTCTTCTTCTTCTTCTTCTTTTTCTTCTTTTTCTTTTTTTTCTTCTTTTTCTTCTTTTTCTTCTTCTTCTTTTTCTTCTTCTTTTTCTTCTATTTCTTCTTTTTCTTCTTTTTTTTCTTCTTCTTTTTCTTCTTCTTTTTCTTCTTCTTTTCTTCTTCTTCTTTTTCTTCTTTTTCTTCTTTTTTTTTTTCTTCTTCTTTTTCTTCTTTTTCTTCTTCTTTTCTTCTTCTTCTTCTTTTTCTTCTTCTTCTTCTTCTTCTTCTTCTTTTCTTCTTCTACTTCTTCTTCTTCTTTTTCTTCTTCTATTTCTTCTTCTATTTCTTCTTTTTCTTCTTATTCTGCTCCTTTTTTTTTTGTACATTCTCAGACATTTTCTTCTTCTTCTTCTTCTGCTTTTTCTTCTTCTTCATCTTCTTCTTTTTCTTCTTTTTCTTCTTCTTCTTCTTCTTTTTCTTTTACTTCTTTTTCTTCTTTTTCTTCTTCTTCTTCTTTTTCTTCTTTTTCTTCTTTTTCTTCTTCTTCTATTTCTTCTTTTTCTTCTTTTTTTTCTTCTTCTTTTTCTTCTTCTTCATCTTCTTCTTTTTCTTCTTTTTCTTCTTATTCTTCTTCTTTTTCTTTTACTTCTTTTTCTTCTTTTTCTTCTTTTTCTTCTTCTTCTATTTCTTCTTTTTCTTCTTTTTTCTTCTTCTTCTTTTTCTTCTTCTTCATCTTCTTCTTTTTCTTCTTTTTCTTCTTATTCTTCTTCTTTTTCTTTTACTTCTTTTTCTTCTTTTTCTTCTTTTTCTTCTTTTTCTTCTTCTTCTTTTTCTTCTTCTATTTCTTCTTTTTCTTCTTTTTTCTTCTTCTTCTTTTCTTCTTCTTTTTCTTCTTCTTTTTCTTCTTCTTCTTCTATTTCTTCTTTTTCTTCTTTTTCTTCTTTTTCTTCTTCTTCTTCTTCTTTTTCTTCTTCTATTTCTTCTTCTATTTCTTCTTTTTCTTCTTATTCTGCTCCTTTTTTGTTGTACATTCTCAGACATTTTCTTCTTCTTCTTCTTCTTCTGCTTTTTCTTCTTCATCTTCTCCTTTTTCTTCTTTTTCTTCTTCTTCTTCTTCTTTTTCTTTTACTTCTTTTTCTTCTTTTTCTTCTTCTTCTTCTTCTTCTTCTTCTTTTTCTTCTTTTCTTCTTCTTCTTCTTTTTTCTTCTTCTATTTTTTCTTTTCTTCTTTTTTTCCTTCTTTTCTTCTTCTTTTTCTTCTTCTTTTCTTCTTCGTCTTCTTCTATTTCTTCTTTTTCTTCTTCTTCTTCTTCTTCTTCTTTCTTCTTTTCTGTCCTTTTTTTTCATTCTCATTACTCTTCTTCTTCTTCTTCGACCTCATATTCTCTTATTAACCTACTCTTGTTTTGTATAGGATTTATCATCTTCTTCTTCTTCTTCAGACACTCCATATTGACAACTTATTAACCACTCTGTGTGATTTGTATGGGATTTGAGCCTAAGAGCGATTGTACATTGTGTCAGTTATGCGCATACTAGTAGGCCAGCACAATCGATTTCTGCGATGCTTTTTATTTACAAGGGTAGCTTCCTATGCCCTACCTTAGGCGCCTCTTACGACATGCCTTATAGGTCGCAGTGATACTATTCTTTGCTTCCTTCGCGGGTCCCGGCACCACACAGGTGTCTCAGACATCAACTTGAGTATGTTAAAAAAAATCAGTGGTCTACCTCACAATGTTGAGATTTTTAAAAAACTTGTGATTAATGACACTTGTGAGAGCCATATCAGTCCTCACTGGTCATCACGAGCTGAACGTCTTATTTATTTATCACCGCTACCCTTGGAGCATATGCTTCTTGAGTATAATAACATTAAGATGGAGACATCTCCCCAGTCGTTACCGGGGCCCAAATTTGAGGTGTAAAGAATATATATATATGGCCTTTTTCGTCTTTACAGACGGTCAGTTGACAAGTGTTTTACTGTGACAACTTTACAGACGGTCAATTGACAAGTGTTTTATGTGACAACTTCTGAGTTTTCGCTTTTTCTCTTGTCGTTCAGCTCATACATAAGTCTCTTCTCAAAGACTCTGCGCCCTTTCGTAATTTGGCTTTCCACACAACTCTGTCATCAGCTAGTCCTTCCCATGTGCTGGGACCTATAGAAAAGTTTTCATTGAGGCTTTGCAGACATCTTTATATCTGAGCAGTGGTATGCCTTGGTGCCTCTTCCCCTCTGGAAGTTCACAGAACAACATTTGTTTTGGTATGCGATAAGTTTTCATTCTTCTCACATGCCCCAACCATCTTAGTCGTCTACTGCTGAGCATGCCCATGATGGAAGGCAGGTTTGCACGTTGCAGTACTTCAGAGTTGGTTATCTTGTCGTACCACCTGATGTTCATAATCTTGCGGAGACATCGAAGGTGAAAGATGTTAAGTCCTTTCGTGTCTTGAGTAGGCTGTCCATGTTTCTGAACCATATAGTAAAGAGCTAATTACACAGGCTCGATATATTTGAATCTTCGTCTGCAATGTCAGTTTTGTGTTGTCCTACGCTCGCTTTGATAGTTTGCTGAATGTACTAACCGCGCTGCCTATTCGAGCTTTGATTTCTTCATCAAGAGAAAAGCTGGCAGTGACTATGGACCCAAGATAGCAGAATTTTAGAACTGGGGTTAGATGGTTACCATTTAAAGTGATATTTGTTGATGTGTTATTTGCCTGACATAAAACCACTGTTTTGGTGACACTTATAGTCAGAGAAAACAGGTCGCATGCCCTGGCCAAATTATTTATTAGGGATTGCATTGTAGCCTCACTGTGTGCAACTAAGGCAGCATTGTCAGCGAAAAGGAGTTTCTTGAGAAGAAGTTCTGTTGTTTTTGTTTTGGCTCTTAAGCGAGCCAAGTTGAAGAGTGAGCCATCAGATCTCGTGCGGATGAAAACATCATCAGCATCCCCGAAGGCGTGGTGTAACAATAAATATTTATATAAGGAAAGAGAGAGGAGAGAGAAGAGCGAGCCTATATATATATATTTTTATTTATATACATAGGGAAAGATAGAGAGAGGGAGAGAGAGAGAGAGAACGAGCGAGAGAGAGAGAGAGGGGGGGGAGAAGTAGACGGGTTAGGCAGTCCCTGAGTGGTAATTACCGATTCGTCAGCGGTGCGTACTTCCCATGTGTGGACCGACTTATGAAACGTGTATGGAGTTATGAAGATAGAAGCTTCATTAAGTTACTTAATACTGACTGTATTGTGCAGCTAGGGGGTTGCATATATTACAGGTGGAGTCAAACTGGTATATGTTCATTGCAGGGTCAGGTTGTGCAGGTACTGGTGTGGAGTCAGGCTAAAACAGGTAAATAATAATAAATAATAATTCCTGTCGTACCCTTATACGTTACATAGGGCATGCTAGCGATTTCTCCATATCACTCTATCCTGGGGAACTGGCTCAATCTCCTCCATGGAATTGAGACCGGTATTTCTTGCCTCTCTCAGAAAAGTTCAATTCAGTGTCTCCTTAGGTCGCCCTCTCGTTCTTGAACCCTTTGCAACCCACTTCAATGCCTGCGTTGATATTCGTTGATCATTTCTTCTCAAGGTGTGTCCAACATATCTCCATCTTTTCCTTATAGTTCATAGTTCATAAGTACGGTTCCAACTTCACTGCAACGGGTCACCCCATAATTGCTCCGTTCCTGTGCCAATGAATATCACACGAAATGCTAACAACTGTGAAAAGTTTCCTGTGTGAACTAATTCCAGAATGAAGCAGCCGCGTACCGCCACAAAAAGCAACCTGCACCGCATAATATGCATATGGCCGTCGCGAATGTAGCAACACAAAACTGTTCATCACTTGAATAGCAATTCTTGTCGAAGGGGACATCAATCACGGCAAAATCCAGCTTTCTGCACTCGCAATATAACTGCATACGGCAGATTGAGCTTGTTCGTCATAACCGCTGTCCGCCATTTTCTGAATACACACAACAAACGTACGGTTGACACAGCAAAAGCATTACATGTAACAGTCACAGCTCACAGCGTTGCTCAAGCACTAACTCAGTAGCTCGGCAAACGAAACCGGAAAATACCCGACCAAACATGGCGGGAATGCGCTAGTCGTGTTCAGAATCAAACCGTTCTTTATAACAGTTGCTAATAGTGGTTGACCGGACATTTCTATGATTTCACCACAACTTCTGAATGCGTGGACTAAAACAAGTACAGGTATTGTATGAAGTCAGACAGGTAGATTGTTGTATGATGTCAGACAGGTAGGCTGTTGTATGAAGTCAGACAGGTAGGCTGTTGTATGAAGTGAGACAGGTAGATTGTTATGTGATGTCAGACATGTAGATTGTTGTATGAAGTAAGACATGTAGATTGTTGTATGAAGTAAGACAGGTAGATTGTTGTATGAAGTAAGACAGGTAGACTATTGTGTGAAGACAGGTATATTGTTGTATGAAGTCAGACAGGTAAATTGTTGTATGAAGTCAGACAGGTAGATTGTTGTATGAAGTCAGACAGGTAGATTGTTGTATGAAGTCAGACAGGTAGATTGTTGTATGAAGTCAGACAGGTATATTGTTGTATGAAGTCAGACAGGTATATTGTTGTATGAAGTCAGACAGGCAGGTTGTTGTATGAAGTCAGACAGGTAAATTGTTGTATGAAGTCAGACAGGTAAATTGTTGTATGAAGTCAGACAGGTAGGTTGTTGTATGAAGTCAGACATGTAGGATGTTGTATGAAGTCAGACAGGCAGGTTGTTGTATGAAGTCAGACAGGTAAATTGTTGTATGAAGTCAGACATGTAGGATGTTGTATGAAGTCAGACAGGCAGGATGTTGTATGAAGTCAGACAGGCAGGTTGTTGTATGAAGTCAGACAGGTAAATTGTTGTATGAAGTCAGACAGGTAGGTTGTTGTATGACGTCAGACAGGTAGGCCTATTGTCTAATGTCTTCACCAGGTAAATGACGGAATTGGTTGTCCACTCTTGCCGTTGTGTGTAGGGGTGGGAGCTTTAATTTACGTTCCAGGACTAAAGGAGTCGCCCTTGTTGTGTTATATCCGTGTTTATGTAGTGTGGTCTTGATATTGTCTATCCATCTTTTTCTTGGTCTTCCTTTGGCTCTAGTACCTGATCTCTTTTTATTGTAGGATGTTATTGGTGGTTGGTTGTATTCCATTCTCATTAAATGTCAGAACCATTGTTGTCTTTCGATGTATTCGGTGCATGAAGTTATGTCCACTCTGCTTCTGATGTCCTCATTTCGTAGTCTATCTTTCCTGGTGAGTCCCACTGCCTTCCTCAAGCATTTTATTTCACATGTGGTGAGCTTTCTGTGATGTGTTGCTGTCAGAGACCAAGTTTGGCACTGGTAACAAAGTGTTGGTAGAAAAATACTTTTATCATCTGTCTTTTTACTTCCATCTTGATCTTTGGGTGTTGTAGTAATGGTGCCAGCTGGTAGGTCACTGCATTTGCTTTTGACACCTTGTCTCTATTTCTCTATCGAGTTATCCGTCCTGTGTGAAAATGCTGCCTAAATATTTGAATTCAGAAACTTGCTTTACTCTGGTGTTATCTATTTGTATGTTTGCTTGACTTTCTGTTGTTCTGTTGATTTTCATGGTCTCAGGGCTTTTGTTTGTTGATTTTCAAGTAGTACTTTCTACATGCTATTAGAAATGAATTTATGTGATGTTGTAGTTAATCTTCATCTTTATAGATTAGACTTTGTTCATATGCCAAAAGTAATTAATTGATTTGGTTATTTAATTGATTGTCGTTTTCCTTCTCTATGTCGATAATGTACTTTCTTCACTGAAAAAAAGTGGCTCGGTCTCTGTTGATAAAATGTGTTGGTTATTACTAGACCGTGTTCCATTACTAGACCGTGTTCCATTACTAGACCGTGTTCCATTACTAGACCGTGTTCCATTACTAGACCGTGTTCCATTACTAGACCGTGTTCCATTACTAGACCGTGTTCCATTACTAGACCGTGTTCCATTACTAGACCGTGTTCCATTACTAGACCGTGTTCCATTACTAGACCGTGTTCCATTACTAGACCGTGTTCCATTACTAGACCGTGTTCCATTACTAGACCGTGTTCCATTACTGAACAGTGTTCCATTACTAGACCGTGTTCCATTACTAGACCGTGTTCCATTACTGACCGTGTTCCATTACTAGACCGTGTTCCATTACTAGACCGTGTTCCATTACTAGACCGTGTTCCATTACTAGACCGTGTTCCATTACTAGACCGTGTTCCATTACTAGACCGTGTTCCATTACTAGACCGTGTTCCATTACTAGACCGTGTTCCATTACTAGACCATGTTCCATTACTAGACCGTGTTCCATTACTAGACCGTGTTCCATTACTAGACCGTGTTCCATTACTAGACCGTGTTCCATTACTAGACCGTGTTCCATTACTAGACCGTGTTCCATTACTAGACCGTGTTCCATTACTAGACCGTGTTCCATTACTAGACCGTGTTCCATTACTAGACCGTGTTCCATTACTAGACCGTGTTCCATTACTAGACCGTGTTCCATTACTAGACCGTGTTCCATTACTAGACCGTGTTCCATTACTAGACCGTGTTCCATTACTAGACCGTGTTCCATTACTAGACCGTGTTCCATTACTAGACCGTGTTCCATTCCTAGACCGTGTTCCATTACTAGACCGTGTTCCATTACTAGACCGTGTTCCATTACTAGACCGTGTTCCATTACTGGACCGTGTTCCATTACTAGACCGTGTTCCATTACTAGACCGTGTTCCATTACTAGACCGTGTTCCATTACTAGACCGTGTTCCATTACTAGACCGTGTTCCATTACTAGACCGTGTTCAATTACTAGACCGTGTTCCATTACTAGACCGTGTTCCATTACTAGACCGTGTTCCATTACTAGACCGTGTTCCATTACTAGAATAGTGTTCCATTACTAGACCGTGTTCCATTACTAGACCGTGTTCCAGGCATAGTTTTATGAGTTCTTCCCCATTGTTGTTTCATTTTGTTGTTGTGTCGCTAAAATGTTCTAAATAGTGTTCATGTTCATTTGTTTTCTTTCCTTCTCTTCATTGAAACTCCATTACATTCTCTTCTTTGTTTTTTATGTAGTTTACAGTAATGTTTTCTTATATTAAGCGATCGACGTCATGGCACATTGAGCATTCCCATATCATACCGCTGTTTCTCTCGCTGCAGCAGCCATCCTAACGTCCATTTTCTCACCGCACCCATGAGAAGTTGATTAGTATATCTTCTCTCTCTCACGAAGACACGACACTGTCTGGCATATCCCAACTTAACTCCTAATTCTCGGACTCGTTCCAGTGTCTGGGACTTGCAAATGTCACATAAATGACATCGTTTCGCCCGAGTGGTTACCAGGGCCCAAATTTGGGGTGTAAAGAATAGAACCACTGTTACCTGCCGCATGTCGTAAGAGGCGACTAAGGAGGTTTGGGTGAAATCGGATGCACGTGTCCTAAGCATGTAGAAGTCTGAGTTTAGGACCTACAAACTAATTGCAACGTATAACGTTCTTGCAAGATCAAACATGTCACAAAGTGATTAAAATTGGTCGTAAAGAACGAACGCAAAGAAGAAGAAGAAGAAGACATCGTTTCTGTCCATGAGTCGGGGCATAGTTTGCAAGAAAGTCAGCACGCTCGTTACCCTGCACTCCAGCATGTCCAGGTGTGTACAGCCACAGCAGGGCTATAGTACAGCCTTGCTATAGCCCAGGCCGTACAACTCGCCAGGTATTCCCTGACCTAGATAAGAAAGGGGCTGACTATATTCTTAAGATCTCTTTACGAAATCCATTACTGTACAGACATACATTTCATGACAAACATCGTAAATGGATTATAGATAATAATAAACTTGAGATATGGTCATAAAATGAATTTTATTTAAATCAAATGATCATGGCTTTATTCATATTTGGTTTTATTCATATTTAACACAGCTTTAAGAAAATTCAATGTAGAAGCTCAAAATGATTAACAAAGTATTGCAGAACAACAGTTGCATTATAATGTAATACATAGCTGTATAATAAGGTACAATATACATTTCTAACAGACACAGAAGTTGCTTTAACTGTAGCACACTTTGTTGTTCTTTTATATATATCCATCTTACTTAGATCATTGATATGTAATGATAAATATTGTAAACAATTGACTATAAACAATTACTTGCTGGTGAAGTTTGAAGTACCCTTCCAAGTTTATACATTTTATAGACATTTGAAGCACATACAGCAAATTATATCAGATGAACTGAAAACAAAAGCCCTGTCATGCAAACATTGCAAATTAGCTTATACATATTGTTTCTTAAAGTTTGCCTTGAGATTTTGATGTGTAAACTGAAGGTTGTTGCAAAGTGTTAATTGATGAAACTTAATGTGAAAATTTGGCCAATTTTCTCTTGTTAGAAGAACTGACTGTTTTATCATTATGCATTTTTCTGTAATTGTTTAAGAATACATTAGACAGTGGGGATAATGCTTTTGAAATAATGCTTGCCTTTGGACATCTATTAGCACACATACCACTAAATTCATCAACACAATGTTTCACAATACTACATGTAACAATATGGATAAGGAGCTTCTGTTTACAAGCCAGAAATTTTGCTTCTAATTCTGGTGATATGAGCCTCTGCATAGCAGCATATGACACAAATGTCAACAGTGTAATCAGTTTAGATGGGTATTTTAGCCCTCCTCTATCCAGTAATTGAATGTAGTCAGTTGCAATCTCTGGCTGAACATCAACTGTCAGTGTTTTCTCCATTTGTAGCAAGGCCTTACATGAAATGCACTGAGTTTTCCTACTGATCTTACTGAGGCATATCCAGCAATATATACTAATGATTCCTCTGTCCTTCTACTACAAAGCAACTCACAATCATTAGGATCAATGTGAAAACACTTTGTCTACATCAGACTGGATACCATCTTCAAAAACACTATCACATTCATCACCCTCATGACTCATAGCTTCAGCAAAGTTACGAATTGAAAATTACCATAGACAGATGATGTAGAGCACAATAGGAGTAAATCTTCAATTTCTTTTCTGCTTCCAATATTTGTTTCACTGATACTAGATAATTAGAACCAGTCAATTGACGATATTCACCAAAGCGGGTTTCTAAGTTATCAGTTTGTAATTTTCCCAAAAGTATGAATTCTACATTGAAAGTAGAAAAGGAATACTCAAGCAGTTCAATCATAACAGTTACAGAATGCAGTAAAGCAGAATATGTCTCTTTGGTTAGTTTCCCAATGGAAGTAGGCAACTTGCCCCATTCAGTCAACCACACAACAAAATTTTTCAAATAAAGAAACAATTCGCTGTTAATTGAAGTTAGTGGATTAGCAAAATTATTATGGCTATTCCTTCCTGCGAATTTACTCTTAACATTCATAATATGCCACCATCTCCAAATGACCTCAATGAAATCTGCTGTTTCTTGACTTCCTAGGAACCTCAAAGCTGCAATATTGTACTCACTGAAAATTGTAAGAGCTAGTGAAACTTTCTGCTTCTATACTTGAGGGCAAAGGGCTTTACTAGTTAAGCAGGGAGACCACCCAGAAATAGGTTGTATTTTTTAAAAATTCACAGAAAAAACTATCAAACATATTGTCTAAATTTGGCACCTGTTCAAACGGCATCGTTTTCGATGATAAACACGATTAGTGATGCACTGTAGGTAGTTATTTAAAAAAATTAATTTTCTTAAAATATATTGTAAAACTCCACTTCATCGTCAGTGATTTCAAAACATATGAAGTGCAAGAATGAAACTGGCATATGATGTACATATCACCCATAGCTATAGCGTGAACCTCCAAAAAATGTCTAACTCAATTGGTTTTGTAGATATGGATTTTGCAATGTAACCCTTCCAAATAAAAAAAAAAATTTCAAATTAGAAAAGCAATATCTCTGCTTATATACAGTTTAGACAAAAGTGGAGGTTCACGCTATAGCTATGGGTGATATGTACATCATATGCCAGTTTGGCATTCTTAGCACTTCATATGTTTTTGAAATCCACTGCACGATGAAGTGGGGTTTTTACAATATATTTTAAGAAAATTAATTCTTTTTAAATAACTACCTAAGTGCATACACTAATCGTTGTTTATCATCGAAACGATGCCGTTTGCTAACAGTGTCAAATTGTAGGACAATATGTTTGATAGTTTTTTTCTGTGAATTTTAAAAAATACCACCCTATTTCTGGTGGTCTCCGCCTTAAAGTTGGCAACTTCACAATACTCAGACGCTCATTTTGATACAGTTTTTTCCAAATGTGAAAAATAAGCACTTGCTACTTGGCTAGAATTAGTACAATTTGAGATTGATGTTTTATTCAGAAGTAACTCGGTTGTGGCAGGATATGATAATGTCTGCTCTGCATCTTTCTGGTTCAGCCAATTTCTCCACAGACATTTCAACAGATGCACTGAGTCATACAATAAAATATTTTTTTACCAGCAATTCCAGGATTTTCTATATATGTACTGTTGTTTTTTAGAAGGTTATTATAAACTTTACGTTAATTGAGTTGTTGTCTGCAAGTACTGCCAGAACTGTGAAACCGCACTTTTGTACACTGTTGATGATCTAAAGCAATTTTGTGCCAAGATCCTCTGATGTCATCCTGTACATAGGCGACAGCTCGACAACTTCTCGATAACTTCCAAACACTGAGGAAATCAGAAAATCCTGTACTGTTGTTGCTGATTGCATAGAGTTTTCAGCCCTACCAAGTAACCTACCACCTGAGTATGTTACAGCTGATTTGATATGAATTTCATCCATTTGTACTGCCACAATCTTTACCAACTCAGAAAGTCTGAACTCTTTAAATTGCATGTATGTAGAAATGCTCATTTAATCATCATTAGACAATGAATAAGGAGAAGTTAAATTTTTAAATGTAGATGGATGTGGGAGACATAATAAGAGAGATTTTCTGATAAATCTATAGCATGCAGGAGATTTCAAGAAAACCATATAGGAAAAGCATAATGTACAACTACTGTAGCGTCTTCTGTATTTGTCCTTATTGACAAGTTGTACCTGCTCTAAGATAAATGTTAGTTTTTTTTCATGTATGTGTGTATTAGTATCTTCAGATGATAATATTAATTCTCTAACAATTTCTAAATTACTATATGCTTCTTCTAATAAATCACTAATACTCTTTATGTTTGGAGAAGTAGCAGGATCAGGATCTTTGTAGTGGATCAGTAAATTTTCCAGCTGTGACCACCTCTCAAGTTTACTGTTAATTAAAATCCAATCAAGATATTTACCAGACACTTGTTTATTTTCTACATAAACTTGTACACTCATGTCTGGTAAAACATTTACACTACAGAAATGGATGGTGCACTGTTTGCTTTCACATTCATAGTATACAAAACAAGACAAGTAAATATATCCTCTGTGACTGTATGCATTCTCCAGTTTTTATCTAACAAGTCTTTTAACTATGCTGTTATCTCACACTGTAAAGTTGGAAAATCTTGTATAATATCTGCAGACAACCACTCAGCTGTTCTATTGTCATGTTTGCTGACGATTTCTGCTACTCTTATTTCTGGATCTTTACGAGATTGTGGTTGTTGACTCGATAAATAGATGGCAATTCAGGAAAAGAGATGGATAAGCAGTTTTTTTTAAAACCAGGATGCTTCCGAGGAAGTTCATGTTTAATTCCACATTTATCTATAAATGTATCAGACAATATAATGTCACATGGATGAAATGTTTACGACACACAACGCTTGATTTAGCTGGTGACCAGTCTTTTCGTGGAATGCATTTCTTCCATCTGTCTCTCCTATCAGAATTTGATGGAAATTTAAAAACACTCACATATTCTTTAGTCGAGTCGTAGTTCGATTTACATCCAGGAACACAACACTTTTGGACCATTTTAAGATGAAAACAATATGCACAAATTTAATTTAACACTCTGCAATATCAGTAATCCAAATATTTGTTGTAGATAAATATCCAAGGACTCAAAATCGAATAAAATAACAAGACACGCTGACGTTCTATCGTTTACCGACACACACAAAATGTCAGACCACTTTACGGAAGAGAGAAAACCTGGTGTCCGGCCCAGTAGTTTATACATGTAGTTGGCTCTGGTACAGCCAAGTCATCGTCTTGAGATGTCATCTCCGAATGATGTCCACATATTCTACGCTCATACTTCCAGACTCAATCATTTGAAGCATATTCATCGAGTCTGATATGATAATCGTACGTATTACTTGTTGCTCAACCACCTTCTTCTTCTTCTTTGCGTTCGTTCTTTACGACCAATTTTAATCACTCTTTGTGATATGTTTGATCTTTGTCAAGAACGTGTATACGTTGCACATTGGTTTGGTAGGCCTCTAAACACATAGACTTCTACATGTTTAGGACACATACATCAGATTTCAGCCAAACTCAACCACCCATGAGATCCTATCCATCGTCACTTTCTGCTTCTTACATTTTGTGTCACCTGCCGTTGTCCTGTTCTATCTCAGTTCCCTGTTTGTGATCCTGTCATACCATCGCAGATGGAGTATCCAGGCATCTTTTGATGAATGTCTTCAAATGTTTGGTGTTCCCTTTAGTTGTTCTCCATGTCTCCGCTCCATATAGAAGGGCAGCTTTGAAAAAGAATTAACTTAGCTCTATTATGCATTATCAGTTTGCCGAACCCGTCCAGAGCCGACTATAAACTTATGGGCCTTCGGACTCAAAGGTCCGGTTCAATTCCACATGGGTGTCGAATATTTGTTCGACCCTAACAGTTCTCAGACAGAGCCAACTATAAACTTATGGGCCTTCGGACTCAGGTAAGAATTATGGCAAATCAGACCACAACTACACCACGTGTCCTCGCATTCCAGTATTGTTGTATATAGATGAATTCATTTTAAAATCAACACAAATGCTAAATCGAAGTTATATTATCCAACAAGTTAAGTTTAACAATAAGGAATATCAATATTATGAATATTTTTCACCAATAAATAACCATAGACTCACAGAATTGAGTAAAATTGCAAAAAGCTTGCAGTGTTCTATCAAACATCTATATTTTCAGGCCCCTCATTTTCTGATCTAGGTCAGGAACCCTAGTCAGTTGTCGGCCTAGTTATCTAGAGTTGGCTGTGGCCCGTCACAGTGGGCGTTAGTCACTGATTTGATGAAGTTTCAAAATACTTAGCTATCATATTCCATTCGGAATATTACACATTCCACTTTATGCTTCACACTAATCATTTATAATGAACAACTCACATCTGTTAGATCAAATTTCGACATCTCATGGTAATTTGTACACAGCTTTATCAACACCACTTACAGTGTGACATATAGATTGTTGCATGATATCAGACAGGTAGGTAGTTGTTTGATGTCAGACAGGTAGGTAGTTGTTTGATATCAGACAGGTAGGTAGTTGTTTGATATCAGACAGGTAGGTAGTTGTTTGATGTAGTTGTTTGATGTCAGACAGGTAGGTAGTTGTTTGATGTAGTTGTTTGATGTCAGACAGGTAGGTAGTTGTTTGATGTCAGACAGGTAGGTAGTTGTTTGATATCAACAGGTAAGTAGTTGTTTGATGTCAGACAGGTGGGTAATTGTTTGATGTCAGACAGGTAGGTAGTTGTTTGATGTCAGACAGATAGGTAGTTGTTTGATGTCAGACAGGTGGGTAGTTGTTTGATGTCAGACAGGTAAATTGTTGTATGAAGTCAGACAGGTAGATTGTTGTATGAAGTCAGGCAGGTAAGTTGTTGTATGAAGTCAGACAGGTAGGTTGTTGTATGAAGTCAGACAGGTAGATTGTTGTATAAAGTCAGACAGGTAAGTTGTTGTATGAAGTCAGACAGGTAAGTTGTTGTATGAAGACAGACAGGTAAGTTGTTGTATGAAGTCAGACAGGTAGATTGTTGTATGAAGTCAGACAGGTAGGTTGTTGTATGAAGTCAGACAGGTAAGTTGTTGTATGAAGACAGACAGGTAGATTGTTGTATGAAGTCAGACAGGTAGGTTGTTGTATGAAGTCAGACAGGTAAGTTGTTGTATGAAGACAGACAGGTAAGTTGTTGTATAAAGTCAGACAGGTAAGTTGTTGTATGAAGACAGACAGGTAAGTTGTTGTATGAAGACAGACAGGTAAGTTGTTGTATGAAGTCAGACAGGTAGATTGTTGTATGAAGTCAGACAGGTAGGTTGTTGTATGAAGTCAGACAGGTAAGTTGTTGTATGAAGACAGAGAGGTAAGTTGTTGTATAAAGTCAGACAGGTAAGTTGTTGTATGAAGACAGACAGGTAGATTGTTGTATGAAGTCAGACAGGTAGATTGTTGTATGAAGTCAGACAGGTAAGTTGTTGTATGAAGTCAGACAGTTACGTTGACCAAAGACCAACTAACAAAGAACGGTTCTACAGAATATCAGCTGATGTACCAAATATATACAATCAGCTGCACAAAAGGATACATAATTCAAGACCATCATTAAAAGATACAGAGAAATGTCTATTGATCATGTATGTCGTATGACAGCAGGGACATTGGCTGAGATAGCCCTTTGGTGGACAACGGATGGGAATAGAAGGACAGGACGTCTAAAGGAAACATGGAGAAGCATGTGGAAAGAAAGATTGCCCCGGGTCATGCTGGAGTGAAGAGCAATGAGAGAGCGGATGCACTGATGATCAATGCTACGATCGAGAATGGGTCTTCTATGGACAAAAGCGGACATCAACGTTCTAAGAGAAAATATACGTTCTGAAGATTTCAACGAAGAATATAAACGGTATTCTCTATCTCGGTTGCGCAAGTTGTGCATAGGGATAGGTACGGCAAGACGGGAAAACCACGAAAGAAAACCCAGTAGAGACATCAATCAACACAGAACTAGGGGGTTGTTAGCCTAAACACACTGAGATACATGCTTGGGAGGAGATTGGAGCAATTATGAACATGTCCGATGTGCGATGAAATAGATCCTCAACTGAACAATGAAGACTGGTAGAAAGGTGGCAGAACGACAGCAATGGAACATCTTTTGTGGATGCTTTATATGGAAACAGGACACGATGAGAATATAGATATATTGTTATATGTTGTTGGGGCTCGCAAGGGGAGCAAAGAATAGCGGTACTGCGACCTACAAGGCATGTCTAAAATGCGATAAGGTGGGGTTTGGCGTAGGGCGTGCTACTTATCCAGTAGAAAGTTTAGCCAAAATCCAACCAACCATGAACAAGACCCGCAAGGACAGCGAAGAAGGGGAACCTGAGAAATACGTGGAGACAGATTTGGAGGCGGAGATCAACAATATAAAGAAGAGCTGGAGGAGCTGCAGGAGATAGCTAGATATAGAAACACTTGGCATGAGTTGGTTGAGGGCCTATGCCCCAATCCGAGTTAAAAGGCAGAGAGAGGGCAGAGAGAGAGAGATGACACACCTTAAGAAAATATCAGGGAAATATAACAAGGAAGAACATTTTCTGAACCTCAGGGAAAAAGAAATAGAGGAAATCTTGAAAATAAGCTACACAAAGAAGAGATTTGAGGCAGAGATTAGTGATATACAGAAGAGCTTGAAGTAACTGCAAGAGAAAGTAAAAGATAGGAAGACGGTATGAGTCGTTTCTGTGCCTATGCCTCAATCAAGGTTAAAACGGCACAAGAAATATAAAGAGAGAGAGGTAGAGAGAGAGAGAGAGAGAGAGAGAGAGAGAGAGAGAGAATAGAGAAAGATCACATTCCTGCTCAATATACTCATCATCATCATCAGGTGCCGTGCCAGCTGGCGTAAACGAGCATGATCTCCACAAATCTCTGTGCCTGGTGGTTGATATCTTCTCAGATGTTGACGTTCTTCCGTGCCATGAAGTCAGGTTGTCTAAAAGTTTCTCTCTCTGTCTTATTCAACAAACTACATGGTATGAACAGTTTTTTAAATGTTTACGTTTAGGAATGATGCCTCCCGTAAACTGGACAGTGATGCGCAACGTTGTTATCTTCCTGGCCTGGACATTCACATCGTTTTTGTGCCACTTCTGCGGCAAAGCTTTCCTCTTGGTAACTGCTAAGATTTGGCTGAGTAACAACGATGACTTATGGAGGAATCTGGTTATAGTGCAAGTCTCACATTCGTTCAGATAGGTAAGTTAGTTAGTTAGTCTTCTTCTTCTTCTCTTCCACTATTTACTTTTTATGAAGATATCTTCATCTTTGCGTTCGTTCTTTACGACCAATTTTAATCATTCTTTGTGATATGTTTGATCTTTGTCAAGAACGTGTATACGTTGCACATTGGTTTGGTAGGCTCCTAAACGCATAAACTTCTACACGCTTAGGACACGTGCATCAGATTTCAGTCAAACCTCCTTAGTCGCCTCTTACGACATGCGTGGCAGGTAACAGTGGTCCTATTCTTTACACCCCAAATTTGGGCCCCGGTAACCACTCGGACGGAAGATATAGAAGGGGAAGGGCGTAGTGATCTTGTGTGTGCTTGTGTTAAAGCACTTTGTAAGCTGATATTTATTTTTTAAGGCTGTTCTTGATGCGCGCTCCATCTTTGCGTGGTCTTCCTCTTGCTTTGTACTCATTATACTTTTTTCTGTTTGGCTCTCTGTAGTAGGCGATACCAGGGCATTATTGTTAGGTGTCCAACCCATTTAAAATGTTGTTTTTTTGTGAATTGCATTATTGGTTTCACATCCAGTCTCCTTCTGATTTCTTCATTTCTAATTTTGTCTCTTATTGTCACACCTGTTGCTCTTCTAAGACACCTCATCTCTGTTGTTATGATTTTCCTCTCATTAGCTGCTGTTATTGACCATGTTTGACACTGGTACATAGTGTTGGCCAGACTTATTGTCACACCTGCAGCTCTTCAAATACACCTAATCTCTGTCGTTATAATTTTCCGCTCACTAGCTCTGTTATTGGCATGTTTGACACTGGTAACGTAGTATTGGCCAGAAAATCGTTCTCATGAGATTTGCTTTAGTTTTCAGCGGTATCTCTTTATGTGAAAACAGTGGTGTTAATTAGTTAGTGCTAGCTTTTTACCCCTAAGGCGTGCATCATTATTAATTAGCATGGGCGTCCACACGTTAAGGCAAGGTGGGTGACAAATGCACTCTCTGTAAAACGACTGTTGATAGCACATTCCGATCGTTGCAAACAAGCTATTGTTTAAATATTTATAGAAAGTCTATATATCTGAACATGGAGCCTGCAGTCGAAATTTGATCTGAATCTGGCCTTCTTTATTTCCGCTTAGTAAACTACCAATGGGAAGAAAACAAAGCTAAGAATACTAAGAGCATGCATATTCCAAGTGGCAACGTATGGCTGTGAAACATGGACATTTGACAAGTCAGTGGATAAACATATATGTACTTTTGAATATAGGTGTTACTGAAGAGTCCTCCGTATCTTCTTCTTCTTCTTTGCGTTCGTTCTTTACGACCAATTTTAATCATTCTTTGTGATATGTTTGATCTTTGCCAAGAACGTGTATACGTTGTACATTGGTTTGGTAGGCCCCTAAATGCATAGACTTCTACATAGTCCTCCGTATATCTTGGACAGAGAAGAGAACAAATATATCTATCCAGAAAGAACTCAAAATGAAAGAAAACTGGCTTAAATAATAATGAGAAAATTAAAGTATTTTGGACATATAAAGAGATGTTGGTAAAGACCATGTTGAAGTCGTTGTCGTCCTCAAACCAGAGTTAACCAAGTACCTACTCTAAGTGGTGACCCTACTAACATGTCAAAGTAATCACAGTCTTGCTAAGCAAATAACACACCAACACACCAACAACCCATATCAAATATTATATGGAAACGAAGGTGGAAATATTTAGGTCATGTTCTTAGATCAGACGAAAAGAGACTAAATCGACAAGTCCTTATGTGGTCACCAGTTGGGAAAAGAAAACGTGGAAGACCAAAGACCACTCTTCGAAGAACCATCCAACAAGAAAGTAAACTATTGGGATGTAAAACCATACAAGATCTCCAACTGCTAGCAAAGAATGACATCACACGGAGATCTAAAACCTCTGCCCTATGTGTCAAACTAACTAACTAACTAAGCAAATAAGGATTGAAAAAGGGACGGCAAACACGGTGCCAGAAAATGTCGTGATTTAAAAAAGTGCCTTGTCAAGAGACATATATCAATCTACTAATTGTTAACCCTTAGTAGACCAGGGCAAAAGCCATGTTTTTACAAGCCGTTTGGTTTTATAATAAAAAACGCCCTTTAGTATGGCTCCTGGTAAAAAGGCATCCAACCCAAAGTCACATAGTGTGGCGTTTGGTTTACAATGAGTTAACCCCTTCACTCTTCTTAACCGAAATACTGACTAGTGTTATTTTGTAAGAGGACACGAAGCCGGTATATCGGCCACTTCAACGTACATTGCATTATAAATGCATCCGAAGGTAAAAATAATACGGAATGACAGGATTAATTGAATATAAATTTGCTAACAGTTAACTTAATTCAGTGGCGGCTCTTGCTCATTTTTATTGGTGGCCAGACAAATTTTTTGGAAAAATCATGGTGTTAGATTAGGTTATATTTTAATTTATAGAATAATAAATACACGTTACATTATTTTGGGGGCCCGGCCCCACTGGCCTTTAATGACGAGCCGCCACTAACTTAATTGATTATAAATATACTAATTGATTGAAATCGTCTCCCAACGGAAGCTCTCTGCTATATGTCAGTGGATGTTAAACACACAAAGGATGGTTCAAGTCTCAATATAGCCAGGTTGACTCATGTCCTCGCTACTTTCTGCACCAACCTCAGCATGACCTTCATGTTTGCATCCTCAACTTTGGCAGTTAAGGTATGACTGCATGTCTGTTTGTATCCCAGTTTTTCTTTGTTGTCCCTAGATATGGTGCTTGTTCACGTTGTGCCATATGCAATGTTAAGAAAGTTGTATCATGTCTTACAGTGCTACAAACCATTGTCAACACTATGTGTTTGGAAAAATGTGTCTGCCAGATATATTGCGAGTGTTCTGGCCAAATAGTATCTTTAACTAAGGCCTGTTTGCACAGTGTCAACAAGAAGAAATGCACACCGACATCCCAAAAAAAAAAAGAGACGCTATTGATGGATTGAGCATGTGATGGAGACTAACTCTGCTAGGAACACTGAACTGAGATGGATACCAGAAAGTAAATTAAGACGTGGGAGACCTAAAACGTCCTGGAGGAGAACAGTAGAACAAGAACTGAAATAAATAAATCACAGCTGAACCAAAATAAAGAGGACAGCCAAGAATAGAGAAGATTGGTGTGCATGTGATGCTGCCCTAAGCGCCAGGTAACGTTACAGGCTAGAGATAGTGAGAGGGAGAGAGAGAGACAGAGAGAGACAGAGAGAGACAGAGAGAGAAACAGGGAGAGAAAAAGAGAGAGAACGAGAGAGACAGAGAGAGACAGCGAGAGAGAGACAGAGAGAGAGACAGAGAGAAACAGAGAGAGAGTGAGAGAGGGAGAGAGAGACAGAGAGAGACAGAGATAGAGAAAGAGAGAGAGAGAGACAGGGAGAGAAAGAGAGAGAGAGAACGAGAGAGAGATGTTCAGAGCTGCAGAAAGAAAACGAAGATGGCTGTGTCGCTTCACGTACGTGTCAGTCCAGCTATGGCATGTCAAGCATTGTTTAGTGTCTTTAAACGACAATTATTTATTTAATCTCCATTGCTCTGTGTCTTCTTTTGCTTCTTCGTCTTCTTCACCTTTCAACTACCAACGGAGCACAGGTCTTCAACAAACTTCCTACAGACGTTCCTGTCTCTTGCCATCCCTTCCAATTCTTTCCATGTTTTACCTATCCTTTTTCCCCTATCCAGAAGCACTTGAGCTTTTCAGCTCTTCGGCTCGGTGCCATGAACATCATAACCCTTCGGTTCGGTGCTACGAACACCGTAAATCTGGGGAATCTGTGGCTTTTTCTGCCATCCCGCGGAATTGAACCCGCACACAGAGGGATAGTCACCGTAGTCCAACGCGCTACGAACACGCTGGGCAGACGGCTTACCTATCCTTTAAAATCAGTCCTAGCCCTCTTCGTCATGTATTTCTAGACTTTCCTCTAACTTCTCTTTCTCTGAGGGTTTCAAAACAGTGCCTGTCTTGCAATGCTTTCGGTCGGTCTTCTCAATGTGTTCTTATCCGCCGCCAGCGTCTCTTCTTTAGCACTTTTTAAAAAACTGGCATCTGCTTAGTTCTTTCTCGTAGTTTCTCGTACGCAATCTTATCATACAATCTCAGTGCTTCTATTCTACGTAAACATCCGATTTGATTTATTGCTTGATTGATAGAACCATCACCATTTGCACTTCGGTGAGTAACCATGTGTGCTTCAATCTCTTTCTTACATAGGAAGAGCTCAGCTGCAGTGCACGAACTCCGTAGCACCGGTGAGGGTCACTGGTGTGATTTTGAAAATAATAAAGATATTTATGTAGAAATGTTATTGTAAATCTGCTTCTAATGTATTTTGATCGGACAGCGGCTTTCCAGCCTGCTCTTCTCGATTTTGAACTGCTAAGGGTTCTTTTACGTGCTCAATTTGAACGGGACCTACGTTTTATCGTCCGTCGCCGATAGGACTAGGAACTCGATCTCACATACACTGAGGTCAGGGATCTTTGAGAAAAAAATATCCAGATGGCGCCACGAGGGAGCGAACCTGGTACATTTGACACGACAGACAAGCATCTAACCTCTACGCCACAGACACCCGGGATACATTTACTTTATTTTGCTTAGTACTATTTAAATGAAAGTTGTTCTTCTTCTGCTATCAACTTTTGCTATGCGACTACTCCGGTATGTGTCATAAACAGGGCGGTGCGCTTGAGGTCTTCACCGGTTCCCCATAGTTTGTCTTGTAGTGTTGTTTCTGTTGGCCAGATCTCCAATCTCTCACTACTCAGACTACGGCAGTCTTCCAGGATGTGTTCTGGGGACTACTTTGGTGCTCCACAGGTGCAGGCTGCCGAGTCCCTGAGACCCATTCTGTGGAGGTGTGCTCTGAGACTGCAGTGTCCCGTTCTAAGTCTAAAGACTGTGGTCTGTGCTTTTCAATGAAAGTTGTTTATCTGCATTGTTTATTGCGTTTAAATGACAAATATATAGTTGTTTTCATTGCTCTGTGTCTTGTATCCGCAGCTGATGGAACCAATATCAAGTGCCGTGACACAATTCTTCGTCTTACGCACACCAATGTCCCCTATCACAATTCTAAGCTTACCGATAATTGTAGAAGGAGCCATTATCTTTGCTGGAAACCCATTATCAGATATGAAACTGTCACTGGGTTTTGGCGCCGCCTTTGTGTCCAACTTTATTCTTGCATTCAGGTTTGTGATTAGTTGTATACAACTTTATATTTGTTTCCATGTTTGTGATTGGTTGTGCATAATTAACATTGCTCGTAGGTTTGTGATTGGTTGTGTATAATGAACATTGCACGCATGTGTGTGATTGGCTGAGTCTAATTTTATATTTACATCCAGGTTTTTGATTGGTTGTATCCAATTTACATTGCATCCAGGTCTGTGATTGACTGTGTCCAATTTAAATCCAACTTGTGATTGGTTGATTAAGTTGTATGATTTCTTATCCGTTCTCCCGCTATGAGCTCATGCACTGTCATGACGTTAATAAATTCACTTCTAACTGATTTTTGCATGAGGACTTGCTTTCCATGTCACAAAAAGATGGTTGCAGGCTTAGTGAGCCTGATACGGTTTTGTAGCGAACGACGGTTTCTCGCAGCAATTGGCTCTTCAATTGTCGAGAATAGTGGCAGCTAGAATACAAGAAAAAGACCGTCCTACCATGGGAAACTATGTCAAAGTTTATAATTCTGCTAATTTTTTATTTTCTCAAATCTTATTTTGCTTCACATCGTCAGGGTAAGAAGAGATTTATAGAACGGGCGTTTGTGTGCGCTTCATAATAATAATTCCTCTCGTACCGTTATACGTTACATAGGGCCTGCACGTAATTTCTCCATACCGCTCTATCCTGGGCAACTCGCTCAATCTCCTCCATGGAACTGAGACCGATATTTCCTGCCTCTCTCAGCAAAGTTCGCTTCAGGGTCTCCTTAGGTCGACCTCTCTTTCTTGAACCCTTTGCATCCCACTTCAATGCCTGCTTTGATATTCGTTGATCATTTCTCCTCAAGGTGTGCCCAACATATCTCCATCTTCTCTTTCTTATAACAGTTGTCACTAGTGGTTGATCAGACATATCTCTGATTTCATCACTTCTCCTGAATTCGTTCCATTTTATATTCATTATTTTTCGCAGACATCTATTTTCAAATGCATTCAACTTGCTTTCTATATCTTTAGTCATTTTCCAACTCTCGCTGGCATATGTTAGGATTGATACAACATTTGAATTGAAAATTCGTAATTTAGTTTTAATACTATATAACTTGCAGTTCCATATTTTATTTAGACTTTTAAAAGCTGATGTTGCTTTGCCAATTCGTATCATAATTTCTTTTAACATTTCCTGTGCAATCAAAATTGCTACCCAAATAGGTGAACTGCTCTGTTATTTGTATCATTTTAGATACCAGTGTGATATCTGCGTTACTTGCCATAGGTGTCTTCAATATATTTGTACATATATGTGCACTTCATACATAGTGTTTTTCCCAGCTTCTGTTATTTATTACATCCACCTTTTACGTGAGCGGTCTTTTGCTTTGGATCCACTGCATTGGAGTAGCATTGCTCTTTGAGGTCTGTTGGTAATCTGCTTATGTGGCCAAACCATTTAAGTTGGTGTGTTTTGAGGAATTGCGACACAGCGCGTTCCGTTCTTCGGACTGAATCCTGCTATAACCAGCGGATGTGTAAGAACGAAAGAGAAAGAAGAATATACTATTTATCTATACATATATTTTTGATTGATTATAACTACTGGGTATGCTAAAAGAACTTGGAAAGTTGGGTGCAAAGAGAAAGATTATATGTAAAAAGCCACTATATCGGATGGTGGTGTAATTGGCACACATTAGAACGCTTCTAGAACAGTTAGTTGTATTTAATGAGTTAATGTCTTCAACAGGAACTTGGCGATCAAGAAATTGAATACTGGCGATCAGAATCCTCTGAAGTTGAAGATGCAAACTTCCCAGCTTCTGGCACTCTCATCTGTTCTGTTAGGCGTCTCTATTACGTTGCTCTACCTGGAGAAGTTAGAATACCTGCAGCCGAGAACATCATATGCAATTATCGTGTGTTTTTTGTCAGGTGTTTTTCACGTGGCTTACTCCTACCTGTCTACTGGCTTAGTTCTCAGTCAGGTAAGTTTCATATTTGTCTAGAATAAATTATGAATTGTTCAAGGACTTCAGTTACCTGCCAACGTGACACCTTCCAACGTGACACCTTCCAACGTGACACCTTACAACGGGACACCTTGCAACGGGACACCTTCCAACGTGACACCTTACAACGGGACACCTTCCAACGTGACTAAAGCTTTCTTCTAATATAACTAAATGTATTTATATCGTGATCAATTACGCGTCTGTGTGTTGCCAGGGCTTGCGAGGGGAGCAAAGAATAGTAACACTGCGACCTACAAGGCATGTCGTAAGAGGTGACTGAGGTAGGGACCTAGGAAAGCTACCGAAGTAAATAAAAGCTTCGCTGAATTTGGATGTGCGAGCCTACTTGTAGGTGCATAACTGGCACAACGTACAATCACTCTTGTCACTCTGATCACATACAAATCACAAAGAGTGGTTAACAAGTGATCAATGTGGAGTGTTCGAAGTAGAACAATTGCTTTCCAATTTGACTAAACATTGTTTTCTCACGTCAAAAACTGTTGTCGTTTTAGTTGATAATATGTGTTCTTTCAATTTGATTACATTGAACATTTGCATTCAAGAACATGGACAAGAAAACTCCAGAGCTTCCCCGCCGAAGATGGAACATGTCTACTCTAACAGACATGGATATCCCTGCAATAAAATGGATCATGGATGTAGCATGTCTCTCTAGTTCATAGAGACCCAGATGTAGTTTATAGAGACCCAGAGAGACATGGAGACGAACTGTAGACAGAGATAGAGAGGAGGCGTGAAAGACCAGGACTGAACTAAGCTGGCTTGCTCAAGACAGATCTGGTTGGAGGAAATTTGTTGATGCCGTATGCTTCAAGGGGAGCTAAGAGAAGAAGATGTAACATACAGTTAATAAAAATTTCTTTCTTTCACTATGAAGTCAAACGTAGTCTAATATGGCACCTCAGACTGACTTTTGCGTGAAGTTATCGTCATAACTTCTTTTCTTATCGTCAGTGTCCATCGCCATTCAGGAGAACCTTATACCGACTTCTGAGGTACCTGTAATTTAGATTCCCAAATAAAAGATGAGAAAACATGTAATCCAACCGTATGCACACCGAAGAGTGTTTTTTTTGCCAAAGTTGGTTTCGAACTAGGGAATTAGCACGATGCTTGATCAATAGCGACGCGCGTTATCGACTTCGCTGTAGGCACTCTATACAGTTAATGAGTATGCTTAGATACTTGTCAGGGAATGGGGATGTCACTGCCGATCATAACTACAATTCAAGAAGGCGATTAATTTTTCTGTCTGTATTTCTGGTCTTGAGATAATGAAAGCAGAAAAACAAGAAGAACAACTGAACATGAATATGGCAAACACAGAATGAAGTAACAGTCGAAATTTCAAATCGTAAGATTTGTATAAAATTGAATTTAATGAAAGTGGACGAAAAAGATACAAAACTACACTCGTGCGTGCATTCTGAATGATTCATTGAGTTTGATTCGGAAGATGGAGGCTGGTTCGGTTCGCAGACAATGGACTTTTCTTCTTCTTCTTCGAACGCTCCATATCGACCACTTGTTAATCACTCTGTGTGATGTGTATGTGATCTGAGCCTAAGAGTGATTGTACGTTGTTCCAGTTAGACGCCTACAAGTAGGCCAGCACATCCGATTTCTGCGATGCTTATTATTTACTATAGTAGCTTCCCTAGGTCCTACATTAGCCGCCTCTTACGACATGCTTTTTTAGCTTGCAGTGGTACTATTCTTGGCGCTCCTTGCGGGCCGCGGCACTACACGGGCGAGACAATGGACTGAATCTCGACAAGGGTTAACAATCTCGACAAGGGTTAACAATCTCGACAAGGGTTAACAATCTCGATAAGGGTTAACAATTAACATAATTACATTTATCTTCGTTCCTAGCACATGGCAATGAGAGATCGGACAGACTGGTTGGCTCTGCCACCATATCAGAGAGTCAGACAATGGATACAACTGACATTCTGAACTCCCTCGTAGAGTGACTTCATTGCACCGGGTTTTGCCCAATATGGCTCCGTTCCTCTCCGCAAAAATAGCACGCCATTTGCCGATAGTATTGCACAAAACACGAACTCCGTAGCTCCGGCAACAATCCTAATGTCTCGTTAAAAATAAATTCATGAACAACAAGTCTCATTCCGGATTCGAACCCAGGTAAGGGCTTAACCACTTAACCACAGAGAACTCTTCACCAATCAACATCGAACTGGTATTCTTAGTTTCTGGACGTTGTTGGAGATATTGCGAAGGAGATCGAAGCATCTATGGACATGGACAGAGTGCACTAAAGATATTCCAAACTGAAACTGAAAGAGACAAACGCAGAAAATAGACGCGTTAAAAGTCGAGGTATGAATGTACTACAAGGTGTCTACCAATTCACGTTACTATGCTACTATATGTCAAGTAAATGCGATAATATTTACATCTTTTATTTTAGCTCTCTGTTGTAAGTCACGCTGTCGCCAACATCATGAAGAGGGTGCTGGTGGTGTTGTTGTTGTACTTGGTAGGTAAACGTTTAGCCACAGTGTACAACTTTTTGGGCTTGATTGTCTGCACTCTGGGACTTTTCCTTTACACCTGGGATAAACAGAGGTCAATGCCGAGAAAAGCTCTGGTTCCTGCAGGTAATTTTACTCTTAATATACATACATTTTTCTTTCTTACCGTTATACGTTATATAGGGTATGCGAGCAATTTCCACGTACCGCTCTATCCTAGCAACTCGTTCAATCTCTTCAATTGAATTGAACCGGATATTTCTTGCCTTTCTTAGTAAAGTTCAATTCAGATTTACGTAGGGCGTCCCTTTTTCTTCAACCCTTTGCCTCCCTCTTCACCTCCTGTTTTGTGTTTATTTATCCTTTCTTCTCAGAGTATGTTCAACATATCTCCATCTTCTCTTTCTTACAACGGTTAACTCTTTTCTTGTTCGTTCGCCCATTATAAATTCAGACCTAGTCATGACTCATAATACGGATGATTTTTGTGTGGATACTTGCTTTCCTTTTCACCATCATTTCCTTATCGCCATTCAGGTGAGCCTTACCTCAACTACAGAGGTGCTTGTAATTTAGATATCCAAGTAAAGGATCAGGGAGCCT
Source organism: Arion vulgaris (assembly GCA_020796225.1). Lineage (NCBI taxonomy): Eukaryota > Metazoa > Mollusca > Gastropoda > Stylommatophora > Arionidae > Arion > Arion vulgaris. The sequence continues at coordinate 3,844,744 of CM036769.1, forward strand.
GTAGTTCAACCGCTCACCATGTTCATACCGATATTTCTTTTTTTACCCAAGCTGACCTCGAGTCTCGGAGTTTCAACGGCCCGTGACCATTAACGCAGCATATTACCAACTTCGTTACACGTGACCTTCATTTAGCTCTTAATAAAGTTACAGTTAATTGTATATCCTTTACAGGACTTTGTGAATCAACCCCAGCTTTTTAACGCTGTTTGTGATTTTTCTAGGCATTATTACGTTCAGTAGTTTGCCGTTGCTTTCTGAACAGGTGGTGCCATCGTCCTTTTGTAAAATCCACACGAAACAATTTGCAACCAAACTGTCCGCAGCGTGATTCGAACTCAGAACGTCGGGGTTAATAGACCGAGTCACTATCCCTTAAGCCACAGACGCCACTAACTATTAATAAACCAACACTAAAACAACGTTTCTACGAGCTGTGTTTTAGAATAAAATATAGTGACCTCACAAAATCTAATACAACTTTCTTATGTTAACCTTTTAACCTATTAGACCTTCTGGTCCTGTTAGAGTGTCTCTCATTAGACCTTCTGGTCCTGTTAGAGTGTCTCTCATTAGACCTTCTGGTCCTGTTAGAGTGTCTCTCATTAGACCTTCTGGTCCTGTTAGAGTGTCTCTCATTAGACCTTCTGGTCCTGTTAGAGTGTCTCTCATTAGACCTTCTGGTCCTGTTAGAGTGTCTCTCATTAGACCTTCTGGTCCTGTTAGAGTGTCTCTCATTAGACCTTCTGGTCCTGTTAGAGTGTCTCTCATTATTTTTTAATATAACGTAACACCTGTCTAAGAACTTGACTTACTTGATTTATTCCTCTCCGTTCGGCTTGGAGCATAGGGACTCAACAGTTGTTTGCCACGTCTTCCAATCTATATCTGTTTTCTTTATGGCCCCACAGAATAGTCTAGTTCCTCAGGAAGACTCCGTTTCCATGTCTGTTTAGGTCATCCCCGTTTTTCGTTTTCTTTGAGCGCTCCGCTCAAGTGCTTGTCTAGTGATACTCGTATCAACCACTAGTAACAACTGTTTTAAGAAAGCGACGATGGACGTATGTTGGGCATACTCTGAAAAGAAATGAGGGAAGAATAACAAAGCAGGCTTTGAAGTGGGAGACAAAAGGTTCAAAAATGAAAAGACGCGTAAATGTAACCCTATTGCGTAGAGGTTAAATGCTCGTCTCTCGTGCCAAAGGTACAATGTTCGCTCCCTTGTGGCGCCATCTGGATATTTTTCCAGAGATCCCTGATCTCAGTGTAGGTGAGATCGAGATCTTAGTCCTATAAGAGACGGGCGATAAAACGTAGGTCTCGTACTAAATTTCAGCGCATAAAAGAACCATTGGCAGTTCAAAATCGATGAGATCATGCTGGAAAGCCGCTGCCTGTGCAAAGTTCATTAGAAAAAATAAAAATAAAATCTTACAAAATATCTTTACCATCTTCAAAACTACATCGAGAACCATCGCCGGTGCTACGGAGTTCCGTCAATGCCGCTAAGATCTTCCTGTCTAAGAAAGAGATCGAAACACACATGGTTACTCACCGAAGTACAATGTTGATGGTCCTATCAATCAATCAATCAATCAATGAGTCAATCAAAGGTAACCCTGAAGCAAACACTTTACTGTGAGAGGCGAGAAATATCGTGCTTAATTCCATATACAAGACTGAGCAAGTTTGCCAGATAGGACGATATATAGAAATTACTTGAAGGCTCTATGTAACGTTTAACCGGTACGAGAGAAATATAATACAAGAACAAGTATACTGGCCAAATCAGATTGCATTGCATCAGTGGCGGTTCGTGCTAATTTTTGCTGGTGGGACCAGACAATTTTTTTGTTTAAAATCATGGTATTGGATTAGGTTATATTTTTTTAATACAATAATAAATACACGTTACACATTATTTTTGGTGGGGCCCGGCCCCACTAGCCTTTAATGACAAGCCGCCACTGCATTGCAATATGTACAAGACTGGATGTGAAACCAGTCATGCAATTCATAAAAGGACAACAGATTAAATGGTTTGGACACCTTCTTCTTCTTCTTCTTTGCGTTCGTTCTTTACAACCAATTTTAATCCCTCTTTGTGATATGTTTGATCTTTGCCAAGAACGTGTATACGTTGCACATTGGTTTGGTAGGCCCCTAAACTCATAAACTTCTACACGTTTAGGACACGAACATCCGATATCATCCATCCTCCTTAGTCGCCTCTTACGACATGCGTGGCAGGTAACAGTGGTTCTATTCTTTACACCTCAAATTTGGGCCCCGGTAACCACTCGGGCGATTTGGACACCAGACAAGAATGCCCTGGTATCGCCTACCACAGAGAGCCACATAGAAAAAGTATAACGAGTACAAAGCGAGAGGAAGACCACGGAAAAGATGGAGCGAGGGCATCAAGCACAGCCTTACGAAAATGAATATCGGCTTACAAAGTGCCTTAAAACAAGCACACATAAGATCACTACGCACCCCTCCCCTCAACACTTCTTTAAAGAAGTAGACGCCCGCCTGCCAAGCGTGTTCGTAGCGCGTTGGACTACGGGTGATTAGCCCTCTGTGAGTGCGGGTTCAATTCCACGGGCTGGCAGAAAAGCCACAGGTTCTCCAGATTCACGATGTTCGTGGCACCGAATCGAAGGGTTACGATGTCCATGGCACTGAGCCGAAGAGCTGAAAGCTCAAGTGCTTCTGGATCGGTAAAAAAGAAGTAAATGGTGGAAGAGAATAAGAAGAGCACGTCCAGAGGTGCAAGAAAAAAAAAAACAATTTCAAATTTATGGAGTGGAAAGGGTAAGCACTAAAAGTGCTATTTCATTTTCAGAATCAAAAGTTGTATTTTAAGAATTCATCCGCTGTATTCTACTCTGAGCTATACCCAAATATATCGGTACATACCATATCGGTAAATGAAATATGTTATATATACGTTTCTATGTTATTGTACTATTGGTAGGTCTTTATATGTTAAATATACGTTTCTACGTTAATGTACTATTGGTAAGTCTATATATGTTAAATATACGTTTCTACGTTATTGTACTATTGGTAGGTCTATATATGTTAATTATACTTTTCTGTTATTGTACTATTGGTAGGTATATATATATATATATATATATATATATATATATATATATATATATATATATATATATATGCCAAATATACATTTATACGTTATTCTGTTTCTTTTGTCGTCATACTGTTACCGGTTTGTTGTCCAGTGTTCTGGTTTCTGTTTTTATCTTGTGCTGCTCTAGTGGCGTGCGGAATAGTATAGTTACTTGCATTATGGAAAGATTCTGAGTTTTCTTGAGCTGTTACTATTTGCGTCCGCTTTGTCGTAGTGTGTTAGTTTTGGACGCCGGTATTTTCGTGTTAAAAAAAAGTTACTGTACTATTGGTATGTCTATTATCAGTGGCGGCGCGTGATCATTTTTTTGTGGGACCCGGCCCTGCTGGCCTTTATTGACGAGCCGCCACTTTCTATTATATATGCTAAATATGCTTTTATACTTTATTGCCGTATTGAAATATTAAATGTGTTAAATATACGTTTAATGTTACATTTCTCCATAAGAATGGCTGAACAAGATCTACAAAATCCGATGGACCTATCTAGTGTTCACTACATGTTGCCTGGTATCTGTATGGTGTGCGGTTCAAGTATTCCCAGTCAAACGCATTACCAACTACAAAAACGTTACTTTCTTCCAACGCTTCCTGGAACAACAACAGTACTTTATTAATTCTGCGCAGGAACCTGCCAGCCTGCAAGATGAAGATAAGGAATTTTTGACATCGGATAGTTTTCTTGATTTTACATTTGGCCCTGATTCATCTAAACGACCAACTGAGGGGCAGTTAGCTCCACGTCTGTATGATTATCTGGCCAACGGAAGCGATGAAATAGAAACATTTGTACAAAGCCGTCTTCTTGATAACCCCCAAAACGCAAATTTTTTGTCACAACAGTTGAGAACACACATAGAAGTTATCAAAGAAGCCCAAAGAATTCATTATAATATGTTTGAAGATGTGATTGGAAAATTTAAATATTGTATGCTATTGGATACTGCAGATTTTGAAAATAAAGGCGACCCTGCAATCACTATTGGGGAGGTATATTTCATAACACGTCTAGGCCTTGAAATAATTTACTACTGTAATGACCTTCAATGTACAGATGACGTAATCGCTACAGCAGTTAGCATTGCTAGAACATACTCTCCAACAGAACTTATTATACTTCTGCACGGTGGCGGTAATGTCAACGCTTACTTTCACCACGATATCTTCAGAGGAGAAATTTTTCAAAAATTTCAAGGTTTTAAATTTTTTATTTTTCCTCAAAGTATTTTAGTACTGAAATCAGTAACACCCCATTTTGAAAAATGTATTCATTATTATTGTTGTAATGAGAATGTAACATTTGTATTACGAGACCATCTGTCATATTCTGAGGCTCGGAAGTATTTCAACGGAACTTCTCGACTGCTTGTTGCTCCAGATATGGCTTTCCATATTGGACCAGTCAAGAGGTTTCTTTCTCCAGTTTTTGACATACTCTGGATAAAACGAAACGATTCAGAACATCCTGATTATCGCAACAAATTTCCAAAACATCCACCTCATCTCCGCTTACATGTCTCAGATTGGTCTATGTTTAAAACGCCAAAAGCTGGTACTAGTTTAGAGAAGTCATTCTATGCAACAGTTATGGGTCTTTTCTTTACACAGCGGGGTCGAGTTGTCGTTACTGATAGAATTCATGGGCATATATTTGCAACTTTACTCAACATACCACACGTACTATTAGACAACGAGGTTAAGAAACTATCTAGCTACCACAACACTTGGACAAGAGGTCTTCTGAATACACGTCTCACTGACAACCCAGAGGAAGCGATGAAATTAGCTTTAGAATTGTTAGAACTTTACGGAGATGAGATACCACCACGCGCTCCGTTTTTAAATGTCAGTGAATTCTTTGAGAAGATTGACTATAGTGTGCCAGCAAATAACTTTCCTTGAAATTATAGACGTCGAACTGGTTTAAGTCTTTGCACTGCGTTCCGAAGATCGTGAGTTCGAATCTGTTCCCTTTCTTGGTTGGTTATTTGTTTTTTGGAAACAACGCCATTGCTCTCTGGACAGACCCATAGGTGCTTAGTCTCGCCATTTCTTGGAATTGTCCTAGTATTAGATTTGGTTACATCTAACATCATTCACTTATTTACACGTGCCATTCACTGTGTCTTAACGATCGTGTGTAGAGAAGATTGTGTTCAACTGATCTATGTTTATTTCCTCAATAGAAGTTATATCTGGAAAATTGTGTTAAACTGATCTATGTTTATTTCCTCCATAGAAGTTATATCTGGAAAATTGTGTTAAACTGATCTATGTTTATTTCCTCCATAGAAGTTATATCTGGAAAATTGTGTTAAACTGATCTATGTTTATTTCCTCCATAGAAGTTATATCTGGAAAATTGTGTTAAATTGATCTATGTTTATTTCCTCAATAGAAGTTATATCTGGAAAATTGTGTTAAACTGATCTATGTTTATTTCCTCAATAGAAGTTATATCTGGAAAATTGTGTTAAATTGATCTATGTTTATTTCCTCAATAGAAGTTATATCTGGAAAATTGTGTTAAATTGATCTATGTTTATTTCCTCAATAGAAGTTATATCTGGAAAATTGTGTTAAATTGATCTATGTTTATTTCCTCAATAGAAGTTATATCTTCAAAATTGTGTTAAACTGATCTCCGTTTTCTTCCGTAAAATAATACATGGACGCTTGGTGTGAAACTTGTTTTTCCTTCATTAAAAAAAAGTGTGCAAGAAAGATGTTTGATATTGTACAGGAATAAAATTGCTGCGCAGTGTATTTGGAAAATGTATGTATTAAAATAAATAATTTGTAAGTAATATTTAGTAATGACCTCAATAATGATGGAAATTTACATCATGATATTCTGAGTGTTTACATCACAGTAAAACATAATCATGTTTTAAAGCCGAAGGATTGACATTTTTTTAAATTGATCCAGAAGCACTTTAACTTTCGGCTCAGTGCCATGGACATCGTAACCCTTCGGCTCGATGCCACGAACACCGTAAATCTAGATAACCTGTGGCTTTTCTGCCAGCCTGCGGAATTGAACCGCACTCACATGGGACTTGTCCCCAGTCGTTCAACGCGCTACGAACACGCTGGGCAGGTGGGCAAGGATTGACTTCATTGCATCGGGTCTTATCCCATATGGCTCGGTCCCTCTCCACAGAAACGGCACGACACCTGCCGAGAATATTGCACAAAGCACGAACTACGTAGCCCCAGCAACAATTCTAAGGGGTCTCTGGAAAAAACTGCACTCGTGAACAGAACAGCGCGTTCCGGATTCGAACCCACGACATTCGACATGGCCTCATGAACAAATCATACAGAGCAAGCTATGGGAACTCTCGAAGAACTCCAACTGACATGCAGCTTCACAGAGGCAACCTATCTCAAGGTTTAGACAAGCATACGAAACCGAACGCAAAGATGAAGAAGATATTCACAATTTCATTTGCTGAAAGGAAATGTTGTTAACCAATGAAAACATGGTTATTTTTGGTGGAGCATGTCTTTCGTAATGGTGGTAAATATACTGAAGAAGTAATTCGACAATGTGTGTTCACATTTCCAGACTCACAAGTCGTGTTCACAGCCACTTTACCGAATACAAGCTAGCCAATAGCAGTAGTATATTAATGAATAATAACAATCTATGGTACCATTTTTTAAGCGTGTTTGAAAATCACATTTCTCGTGACGTAGATTCTCCCGGACGTAGATTTCATTGTACAGCGACTTTAACAACACCCTGTATTATTGGTAAATAAAATATTTTAAATATACGTTTATACATTAGTGTACTATTGGTAAGTTATATGTTTTAATCAACATTGAACTGGCGTGTTGAGCCGCTGCACGCTGTTGAGGCGGAGATCGGAGCACCCATGGGCGTTTTCCGGAGTACTATGATAATAGTCCTCATATAACTGATATATGTTTTAAACATACATTTTATGTTACTGTGCTATTGGTAGGTTTTTGTACTATTGGCAAGTCTATATGTGTTAAATATACGTTTATTATTATTCTTCCTTTGTTAAATATACGTTTATACGTTATTGTACTATTAAAAGATTAAATGTGTTAAATATACGTTTATACATTGGTGTACTATTAAAAGATTAAATGTGTTAAATATACGTTTCTACGTTGGTGTACTATTAAATAATTAAATGTGTTAAATATACGTTTCTACGTTGGTGTACTATTAAATAATTAAATGTGTTAAATATACGTTTATACGTTAGTGTATTATTAAATAATTAAATGTGTTAAATATACGTTTTACTGTTACATGTTTCCATAAGAAGAATTGCTGAGCAAGATCTACATTAAATTGTTTCATTCTGTAATAAAGAAGTCATTATGAAGTCATTGTTCTATTCTTGTTTGAATAATCAAGATTGCGTATTTGATGTTTAGTTTAGTTTAGTCGTCGGATCACCATCACTGCACGTCGTACAAATTAGTCCATAAGTGCTCCGATCTCTCCCTCAGTATGTCCATCAGCATATTTGATGTACAACAAGAGAATAAGGCGACGTTTCTACTAAACGGTCTTTATCAAGAACATGAAAAACGTGTTCGTAGCGAGTTGGACGACGGTGTGACAAGCCCTCTGTGAGTGCGGGTTCAATTCCGCGGGCTGGCAGAAAAAGCCACAGGTTCTTCAGATTTACGGTGTTCGTGGCATCTAACCGAAGGGTTACAATGTCCATGGCACCGAGCAGAAGAGCTGAAAGCTCAAGTACTTCTGGATCGGGAAAAAAGTATGTTAAGGTAGGTCATTTCGGTGTTTGCAATGTGTGCGTACTATAGTTCGTTCCCAAATTTGTGAGCACACTAAGGGTTAATTTGTACGTAATCTACCGGATGTATAACAGTAATTTTTTGATACTCCACGATCTTATGAAATAATGTTTAACTAATTGGTAGGTAGCTTAGTTGATGCAAAAACGTTTTTGTTATATAATTTTGCATAAGTACAACAAAATGATAATCAAAGTTTAGAATTTACAGTAATACACAAAATGGTGGCGAATGATTGCAAAGGCGTATTCCTATTAAATATTATAAAAAGAAAGCTGACATAGTGAACAATTGATACCTTCCAATTCTATCAATGAAAATAAATGTTGTGTGCTAAGGCAATGACAGTCGTTAGGATACATTGTGAACTGATTAATTCCACGGGATTCCTGATTGTCACCTGCGCTGAATTGCATGTGGAGCACGCAAATGCGAAAAACTTGAAAATCATACTGTTAAGCTTCTACATTTATACCAAATCAACATCGCTGTTATTTTACTAGTAGCATATAATGAAAATCTTACAGCACTGAAGGTTTGGGTGCTCCAAAAATACTCTAGGAAGTTCGCCACTGTTACCTAAATGTGAAAATGTAAAAATCAATAATAATTCGTGTCAAAGTGGATGATTTTATATCGGTGGGTTTATAAAGATGTTCACAATTTTGGAACTAACTATAGTAGCGTGTGGCTTGGTGGAGCGCGACAGTTTAATTAAGTCACATGTTTAATAGAGAATAAAAAGGTTTAGTAGTAGTAGTATTATTATTATTATTATTATTATTATTATTAGTAGTAGTAGTAGTAGTAGTAGTAGTAGTATCACCCGCGTGGTGCCGGAACCTGCAGGTGAAGCAAAGAATAGTACCTTAACTTTTTCCTGTCACTGGACATAGAAGGAATTGGGCGAGAGAGTGACATCGAAGAACTGCGCCGCCCGAGTGGTTACCGGGGCCCAAGTTTGGGGTGTAAAGAATAGAACCACTGTTACCTGCCATGCATGTCGTAAGAGGCGACTAAGGAGGTTTGGCTGAAATCGGATGCACATGTCCTAAACGTGTAGAAATATATGCGTTTAGGGGCCTACCAAACCAATGTGCAACGTATACACGTTCTTGGCAAAGATCAAACATATCACTAAGTGTGATTAAAATTGGTCGTAAAGAACGAACGCGAAGAAGAAGAAGAACTGCGCAACTCTTTCTCGCTTTAAACCAAATCATCGCGCAATTCATCCTTTCATCCAGTAAACATACAGTAGTATATGGCCCTTTTCATCTTTACAGACGGTCAATTGGCAAGTGTTTTACTGTGACAACTTCTGAGTTTTCGCTTTTCTCTCTTGTTGTTCAGCTCGTACATAAGTCTCTTCTCAAAAGACTCTGCGCCCTTCCGTAATTTGGCTTTCCACACAACTCTGTCATCAGCTAGTCCCTCCCATGTGCTGGGATCTATAGAAAAGTTTTTCATTGAGGTTTTGCAGACATCTTTATATCTGAGCAGTGGTCTGCCCTGGTGCCTCTTCCTCCGAAAGTTCACAGAACAACATTTGTTTTGGTATGCGATAAGTTTCCATTCTTCTCACATGTCCCAACCATCTTAGTCGTCTACTGCTGAGCATGCCCATGATGGAAGGCAGATTTGCACGTTGTAGTACTTCAGTATTGGTTATCTTGTCGTACCACCTGATGTTCATAATCTTGCGGAGACATCGAAGGTGAAAGATGTTAAGTCTCCTCTCGTGTCTTGAGTAGGCTGTCCATGTTTCTGAGCCATATAGTAAAGAACTAATTACACAGGCTCGATATATTTGAGTCTTCGTCTGCAATGTCAATTTTTTGTTGTCCCACGCTCGCTTTGATAGTTTGCCGAATGTAGTAGCGGCACTCCTTATACGAGCGTTGATTTCCTCGTCAAGAGAAAGGCTGGCAGTGACCGTGGACCCAAGATAGCAGAATTTTTGCACTGGTGTTAGATGGTCGCCATTTAAAGTGATGTTTGATGTCTTACCTCCTGACATAATACAACTGTTTTGGAGACACTTATTGTCAGAGAAAAGAGGTCGCATGCCTTTGACAAATTATTAATTAGACTTTGCAGTGTGGTCTCACTGTTGGCGACTAAGGCAGCATCGTCAGCGAAAAGGAGGTCCTTGAGAAGTATTTCCGTCGTTTTTGTCTTGGCTCTTAAGCGAGCCAAGTTAAACAGTGAACCATCAGATCTAGTGCGGATGAAAACATCACCATCAGCGTCCCCTAAGGCGTGGTTCAAAAGGACTGCGAAGAAGATACCAAAGAGAGTGGGGGCAAGGACACAGCCCTGCTTGACTCCACTCTTAACCTCAAAACTATCAGATGTGCTGCCATCGAACTGTATGCTGGCTTTCATGCCCTCATGGAAGGAAACAATCAATTGGAGCAACTTTGGGGACAACCAATATACTTCAATATTTTATAAAGACTTGGCCTGCTGACTGTGTCGAATGCCTTAGTCAAATCCACGAAAGCAATACATAGAGGCTTGCTCTGCTCTCTGCACTTCTCTTGTAGCTGTCGAAGGGTAAATATCATGTCAGTTGTTGACCGTCTAGCTCTGAATCCACATTGTGACTCTGGAAGAACACGCTCCGCCAGTTTCTGTAGTCGTTTTGAAAGGACTAGTGCAAAAGCTTTGCCTGTTACGCTTAGAAGGGAGATGCCTCTGTAGTTGTTACAATCCCCCTTATCCCCTTTGTTTTTATAGAGTGTCACTATCTTTGCATCCCTCATGTCCTGAGGAAGTGTTCCCTCTCTCCAGCACTGAATAAGGAGATTGTAGAGGTGGGGCAGCAGGACATCCCTATTGTATTTGAGGATTTCTGCAGGAATGTTGTCTAGTCCTGATGCCTTGCCATTTGAAAGTTTGTTGATTGCTTCGGAAAGTTCCTGCTCCGTGGGTTCGGTATCCAGCTCGGTTTGGTCATGATGTTTCGGTATGATCTGATCGAGGACTGGGTGTGCTGGTTTCTCCACAGAGTAAAGATTGGAATAGTGTTCCACCCATCTTTCGAGCTGTTTGGTCATATCTGTTATTGGCTCACCTGTTTCTGATCTTAGTGGTGCAATTTTTGTTATGTTTGGTCCCAGAGCTACTCTGATATTTTCGTACATTGCCTTGGTGTTGCCCATATCTGCAGCATTTTGTATCGCAGAACACAGATTTGACCAGTATTCATTTGCACACCTCCTTGACTCTCGTTGTAATACTGATTTTGTGTGCTGAAGATGGTCCTTTGAACTTTGCGAGGGTTTATTTTTGTAATTTATTAGAGCTCTTTTCTTTTCCTCAAGTAGAGGGCTTAGGGTTGTTTCATTTTGTTCTACCCAGTCTTTGTTGGAGAATTTCTTGGTGCCAAATGAGTCAATGGCACAGTCATATATGTTAGATTTTAGAATGTTCCACTTTTCGTCTACTCTACATTCTCCCATTTCATTCTCACACAGAGCAGTAAACGCCTTTCTGAAAGTCTCCTTATTCTCTGTCATCCCCATTTTGGTGACGCTGACTTTGGGTTTGGGTGGTCTTCTTGTTGAATAGGTTTTCCTTGGAAGTATTTTGACTTTGCTGATAACTAGTGCATGATCTGTATCACAGTCCGCGCTGTGGAAAGTACGTGTGATTTTCACTGTGTTGATGTGTTGTCTGCGTGTGAGTACAAAATCAAGCTGGTGCCAGTGACCTGATCTTGGGTGGCACCATGACACCCTGTGTCTGTGTTTGACAGAAAAAACGTATTTGTCACACACATGTTGTTTTGGGAGCAGAATTCAAGCAGTCTTTGACCATTATCGTTGATATTTCCAATGCCATGATGACCCAGGCATACTGGCCATGACTGGTGATCAGATCCTATGCGTGCATTTATGCGCCGCCCGAGTGGTTACCGGGGCACAAGTTTGGGGTGTAAAGAATAGAACCACTGTTACCTGCCACGCATGTCGTAAGAGGCGACTAAGGAGGTTTGGCTGAAATCGGATGCACATGTCCTAAACGTGTAGAAATATATGCGTTTAGGGGCCTACCAAACCAATGTGCAACGTATACACGTTCTTGGCAAAGATCAAACATATCACTAAGTGTGATTAAAATTGGTCGTAAAGAACGAACGCGAAGAAGAAGAAGAACTGCGCAACTCTTTCTCGCTTTAAACCAAATCATCGCGCAATTCATCCTTTCATCCAGTAAACATACAGTAGTAGTAGTCGCATTATTAGTAGTCGTGGTAGTAGTAGTTAGGAGTGGTAGTAGTAGGGGTAGTAGCGTAGTCGTAGGAGTAGTAGAAGGAGTAATATTAGCATAATAGTAGTGGTATTAGTAGTAGTAGGGGTAGTAGGAGCGGTAGTAACGAGCGGTATAGTAGTCGTAGTAGTAGTAGTAGTAGTTGTAGCAGTAGTATTAGTAGTAGTTTATGAGTGAAACCAACTGGAAGATCCCAAATGCTATACAAGGAGGTATGTATGCAGCATTTGAAGGATGTTGGCATTAACACATGCACACGAGAAACATTGGATAAAGATATACGTACCTAGAGAAAGAAGATGAGAATGACATTCTTCACGCATTGAGAGAGTCTTTCCGAACAGAGGAGTTTCAGGGCTGTGAATCCCACTCGCTGACCAGATTGAAAGAGATGGGTGTCAATATTGTTGCAGCCCGAAAAGAACGACATACTAAATATGCAAATAGATTGATTAATCAACATCGAACTGGCGTGTTGGGTCGCTGGACGCTGCTGGATTTGCTGAGGTGGAGATGGGAGCACCTATGGACATGTCCGGAGTGCTATGATGATAGTGCTCATATAACTGATTACTGAAATGCAACTACATTCTCTAGGATGACAAATGGTGGCCATCATCACCCGTGATGGACGAGCATCATCATCATCACCAGAAGTGTATTGATAGCGAGCTTGTCTTGGTTATCTCCAACACTCTTGAAACTGTAATTGAGAATAATAACCAAACCTCTCTCTTTAACTATTTGGGTTAATTAATGTAATACTTTATTTATTTCTTGGTTATGCCCCCTAGTTAACTCTTACTCTTTCTGATCTCATTTGTATATTACTGGGTTATATCCCTTACACTGTAGTTGAATGTTCAGCGTTTACTATATTTTAGAAGTCGGTTTCAGACATGCTGGCTAAGTATGGAATAAAATTGATACAATACAAACATCCATTGTCACTACCATAAATTAAGACACATATCAAGCGAAAATACAAAGAGTTGTGGAGGCAACAAACCCACAGCAAACATCTACAAGATCCCATCAGCAGACTAAACAGAAAACAACACACAACAATCTTTGGCCTAAGAACAGGTCACTACAGGCTCAACCATGACATGCACAGAAATAAGCCCGCTCAGACTGCACAGTGTGCATGTCAGAACACAGACTCCAGAGCACATCCTGCAGTCATGTCCATCATACACACACCAACGAAAGGAAACATGGCCTCATGAACGAAGCTTACAGGCAAGTTATGAGGAACTCTCGAGGAACTCCAAATGACATGAAGCTTCATAGAAGCATATTCGATTTTTGCGATGCTTTTTATTTACTAGGGTAGCTTCCTAGGTCACCTACATCAGTCGCCTCTTACGACATACCTTGTAGGTCACAGTGGTACTATTCTTTGATTCCCTTGCGGGCCAAGACACCACATGGGCTGGTCTCTATGTCGAAATGCGACTGTCGTTCTGAAGACTGTCGGTTAGAATTAGGATCGATCTAATAGTGCAGTTTTTTATGAGATTCATAGGATAGCTGCTGGATCTACGAAATTTATGTAACACTTTCTCCAGATGGTGGGTCAGTTATGTCGACAGGGGCGGAGACATATGGGGAAACCAGGTGCAATGATGTCAATACTTCGCCTTTATACCATCTTTTTCTCTTCTCCCTTGTTGCCTATAGCAACAACATATACACATGTAGTGATGATGATGATCATTCGAATGACAGCCGTGGCATATCCGTTACAGGACGTCGCTATCCACCACAGTAAACTAGTCGTCGATTTTCTAGACATACGTTCAGTAGTTGGCCATTGCTTTCTGAACAGTGAGGTCTATTTTTACCTTTCATAAAAATCCACACGGACAAATTCGCTTCCAAACTGCCGGCTGCGGAGTTTGACACAGGTACGCTTGGGTTGTGGTCGAGTTCACTACCCCTTAACCACAGCCAACGCTAGATAACTAGGTCAGACAAATTGGGCTTCCCTGACCTAGATCAGATAAGGGGGCCGGAAAATATAGATGTTTGATAGAATATGCAAAGCTTTTTTCGCAATTTTACTCAATTATGTGAGTCTATGGTTATTTATTGGTGATAAATATTCATAATATTGATATTTCCTATTGCTAAACTTAACTTGTTGCGTAATATAACTTCGAGTTAGCATTTTGTGTTGATTTTAAAATGAATTCGTCTATATACACCAATACTGGAATGCGAGGTCACGTGGTGTAGTTGGGGTCTGATTTCCCATAATTCTTACCTGAGTCCGAAGGCCCATAAGTTTATAGTTGGCTCTGGCTTAACCCTACCACTGCGTCATTATTTGTTTACCTCCGGACTCATTTATATTTGAATGTGAACTGAATTAGTCGGTATACTGGCTTTTCGTCATCTTTAAATTTACAGTGAGCCAGTATATAGGTTTAGAAAGGTGAAAGAGTTAAGCTACAGACGCTCACCGTTTGTAGATGATCCATTACTAATCACAAATCAGATTATTCTCTTCTCATGAACAATATAATAGTGGACAAATAGATATCAGATGCATGTGTTCTCTTCTCATAAACAGGTCTGTACTCTAGATGAGCTGAGGCACGGTGACGAATGGATGCCTATATCAGAGGATATGACTGCGTACGCCAGGGTTATCAGCACACTTGGACGCCGCTGTAGAGAATAGGCCCCGGGCGTCGTCAATGCGGAAATTCTTGCACTCGTGGATCAACACTCCCACCCAGGTGATATCATTATCTACACCGATGGCTCTGTCAAGCGTGGCACCAGATCATCGTGGGCTTACACAGCACAACGAAACGGTCGCACACTTCATGAGGACTGCGGGGCTTTTGAGACAACGACATCGAGCATGACTATGGAGATCACCGCTGCCTCTAGGGCTCTGTCATGGGTGGCTGAGCAACAGGTTACCCATACGATCATCATATCAGACTCGATGAGTATGCTTCAACTGATTGCATCTGGAAGTATGCGGGTGGAATGGGTGAACAGCATTCGGAGATCACATCTCAAGAAAATGACTTGGCTGTACACGCCTGGACATGCTGGAGTGCGGGGTAACGAGCGTGCTGACTCTCTTGCAAACAGTGCCCTGACTCAAGTGGGTAGAAGCATGGACAGAGCCGATGCGGTACGCTCTCAATTGTGTGACATGGGCGGGTCTCAGACACTGGAACGAGTTCGAGAATTAGGTGTTAAGTTTGGACATGCCAGACAGTGTCGTCTTCGTGGTAGAGAGAGAAGATATAGTAATCAACTTCTCATGGGTACTGTGAGCGAATGGACTTTGGGATGGCTGCTGCAACGGAGGACAAAGCACGAATGGGAATGCCCAATGTGCCATGACGTCGATCGCATAACATAACATAACATAACATTCTCATAAACAATGTAATAGTGGACAAATAGATATTCTTTCTTTCATTGTATCTAGCACGTTCATCATCATCATCAGGTGCCGTCTCCACATCGAAGGTTGGCTGCAATGAATCTCCAGCATCCTCTGTCTTTCGCCTTGGTGTTTCACACTGCCAGACTGTAACCTGTCCATTTCTTAAAGTTTCCTCCCACTTATCTCTCGGTCTTCCTCTTGCTCTTCCCCTCAACTTTCCCCTCTAGTAAAGATTTTATCATGGCGACATATCTTTTTATGTGCCCAAAAGCACGTTACGAAACATGCATCATATTTGTTAACTTTTTTTTTTCGATCCAGAAGCACTTGAGCTTTCAGTTCTTCGGCTCGGTGCCATAGACATCGTAACCCTTCGGTTCGGTGCCATGAACACCGTAAATCTGGATAACATGTGGCTTTTCTGCCAGCCCGCGTAATTGAGCGGCACTCACAGAGGGCTTGTCACCCCTCGTCCAACGCGCTACGAACACGCTAGGCAGGTGAGCGTTTATCATATACAACAGCTGTTCGTGTGTTTGATTAAGCTCCTATGTGCTCGAGGTACGCCCTTTCAACCTAAGACGGATATCTTTTTTAGTTATATCAGAACGTAAAACTGTCGTTACTGTCTGTAGTACAGCTTTTTGTGACGGTGTAGGACAGGTGGGCATGAGGAAATTAATAGCCGCATTGCTAGTGCAGTCGCCGCGAGGCTGTTCAGGTTAGGATTTTTGATTTATGCCCACAAGAGAAACAATTCCTGAGACATATCGTGAATTGAACACGGGTCTGTTCGCATGGGAGCCACGCTCTAATCCATTCAACCAGATGCTCATGCCCGAGTGGTTACCGGGGGCCCAAATTTGAGGTGTAAAGAATAGAACCACTGTTACCTGCCATGCATGTCGTAAGAGGCGACTACGGAGGTTTGGCTGAAATAGGATGCACATGTCCTAAACTTGTAGAGATCTGTGCGTTTAGGGGCCTACCAAACCAATGTGCAACGTATACACGTTCTTGGCAAAGATCAAACATATCACAAAGAGTGATTAAAATTGGTCGTAAAGAACGAACGCAAAGAAGAAGAACCAGATGCTCCTCCGTATAAAAACATAATGGACATTTATCTTGGTGTGGCCATGTTGCATTGGACTAGTCTTAGAGTGGACTGTGTGTTGAATATTGTGTTCTGGTGTGGGGTTCCGAAAAGGGATTTTTGAGTTGATCTGGCTTTTAGTCCTGAGAAGGACTTTTGGTATTGGTCTATGTAGGAATCATCTAAAGTTGCTAGATGACTGGTGTGATAGTGATACTAATGGTGATTACTGGCAGCTTTGACGCTGAGAAGAAAACTTGTCAAAATTCTTCTAAACAGCTCTTATGAAAAAAAACTATTATATACAACGTGCCCCGCATCTGATGCACTGACTGCAACTTGTTGTCCACATATTGCATATATTTTTTCTCTCTTTCAAGACAAGGAAAGAAACAAGAGACAACATTGAATATATAGATAATATTTCAAGCGAAAGAAAGGAAGGATACAAGAGACAACGTTGAATATATAGACAATATGTCAAGCGTATAAAGGAAGGATACAAGAGACAACATTGAATATATAGATAATATTTCAAGCGAAAGAAAGGAAGGATACAAGAGACAACATTGAATATATAGATAATATTTCAAGCGAAAGAAAGGAAGGATACAAGAGATAACATTGAATATATAGATAATATTTCAAGCGAAAGAAAGGAAGGAAACAAGGGACAACTTTGAATATATAGATAATATTTCAAGCGAAAGAAAGGAAGGATACAAGAGACAACGTTGAATATATAGATAATATGTCAAGCGTACGAAAGGAAGGATACAAGAGACAACATTGAATATATAGACAATATTTCAAGCGAAAGAAAGGATACAAGAGACAACATTGAATATATATAAACAATATTTCAAACGAACGAAAGGATACAAGTGACAACCTGGATTATATAGACAACATTTCAAGTGAATGAAAGAAAGGATACAAAAGACAATATTTCAAGTGAGCGAAAGAAAGGAAGGATACAGAGACAACACTCAATATATAGAAAATATTTCAAGCAAACGAAACAAAGGATACACTGAAGCATATCATTCTGTAATTAATATTTCCATACATCAACAAACAGACAAGACAGATCCCAATCTGCAACATAAATAAAAACTGATAACAAAATCCGAATGTAAGTTGATATAAAATTTATTGATAAACCAAATCAATTAAAATGTATATATATATATATAAAACATGTATCAAAAGTCATAGAGTTGATAAAATGTTGGCTTGGAGGGAAAGTTCTGTCAGACAGAAAGAAAAGGCATTCATGAATGTGATTTATTTTGTTAACATTAATCTCATGACATCTATGTTAATAATTTGTGATTGCTTATGATTGTCTGATGTATCTAAACAAGATTGTTTGGAATGAAGTAAGTTCTCGAACCTCTTTCTTTAGAGGGGATTTGCCCGCCTGCCCAGCGTGTTCGTATGGTGTTGGTCGACGGGTGACAAGCTCCATGTGAGTGCGGTTCAATTCTGCGGGCTGGCAGAAAAGCCACAGGTTCTCCAGATTTATGGTGTTTGTGGCACCGAACCAAAAGGTTATGAAGTCCATGGCACCGAGCCGAAGAGCTGAAAGCTCAAGTGCTTCTGGATCAAAAAAGGGGGTGATTTCAGTTCATAATATTATAGAAAGGTGTGAAGTGATTATAGGTCCCACAGCAGTGTCTATGCCAAATATTTAACAACTTTACACCAACTAATTAACCACTAGACTACACTAACCATGTAACCACTCATCATCATTATCAAGCTGCTTGTCCCTTCCGGAATGTGGATCCCATGACAGCAGTCCTGAAAAATTCTCTATTCCGTGCAAGTTGACGGGCATCATCAGCAGTCATTCTCAGATCGCCAATGACATCTTGCACCCATTGTCTTCTAGGTCTTCCTCTCATTCTTCTTCTAGGCATAATTCCCTCCAAAATTATTTTCTCTAGGCACTCATGTCGTTTGATGTGTCCGAAATATTTAATTTTCCTTGAATTTAAGGTCCTTTAATAGTCAACCACCAGACTGCACTAACCAGTTAACCACTAGACTACACCAATTATTTAACCGCTAGACTGGACTAATTTAACGTTTGCTAAAGTACATATAACTATGTTCTAAATTTATCCCGGCTCAGTCCAATGTGTAACGGTATATTTAAGGGTAATAATCTTCTTACACTCCATATCAATCAACTTGTTAAACCATTCTTTGTGTTCTGAGTCTAAGAGCGATTGTATGCTGTGCCAGTTATGCACCTACAAGTAGGCCAGCACATCTGATTTCTGTGACGCTTTTTATTTACTAGGGTAGCTTCCTAGGCTCCTACCTAATTCGCCTCTTACAATATGCCTTGTAGGTCACAGTGTTACTATTCTTTGCTCAACTTGCGGCGAGCCTCGACAACACACAGGTGAAGTGTAATCTAAATATATGTTCGTTTGTTCTTCTCAACCATTTTGATCATTCTTATTGTGATATATAAACAGTCTTTGCCAAGAACGGCTAGAACATTGCGCCCCCGTTAGGTCACTACTAGTGTAGGACAAGTGCATCCAAAACCAAAGTCTAATCTAAATATATCATTTCCCTGTTCAGTCCAATAATTTTTGCAAAAAAAAACCAAAAAAACCATGTAAGGAAAAGTATGTGACATTTTCAAAAAGGAATAGAGAAAACATTTGTGTGCAAAGGAAAGACATGATTTCAATACAGATTGGAATGGCTCTCTTCATATAGGCAGAACATTAATTGGCTCAATTGTAGGGAAACAGTTCAGTGAAATGTTGTTGGAAACATGTACAAATAAGAAAATTATCAAATTTAATGATAGTAAATATTTTTTTTTTCATATGAAGGCAAAAAAAACAACTAATCTTATACAAAAAGTCATTATTTTAAAATGACTAAGACACACACAAATTCATTATTTCATGCAAAAATTCATAATTTCAGATGGAACTATATTTGTGGTATGTATATGATCAACAAATTCAAAAAAAAAAATCATGTTTCTTAATTAGAATATATTTTGGGGAAAAAAAAACAACAGCCAAGGCTTTAAGGATGCATGTTCAATAACAAGAAGGTAACACATTATGAATCAAATTATAATTTGAGAAGTGAATTCAGATTTTGCGCAGTGTCCTGTTTGAGAACAAATTAAATTTAGCCAAAGTTTATTTTTATTTATTGTATATTACATTGTTGATGGATCATTCATAAAATAACCAACATTGTGGTAGAGAGAACAGGTATACTAATCAACTTCTAATGGGTACGGTGAGCAAATGGATAGCTGCTGCAGCGGAGGACAGAGCACACATGGGAATGCCCAATGTGCCATGAAGTCGATCGCATAACATAACATTAAATAACCACTTTTTACTGGTGGTTTTTGTAACAGTTTGTCATGATACATCAGTGCTATCCAATGTTCTTATATCTTGGGGCAATTCTGGCTAATTATCAGGAAATAAGTGGGTACAGCATCAGTACTAAACTTCATCAAGAATCAAGAAATTAAATGGTTCAGCCACATAAGCAGATTACCAAGTGCGCCTCAAAGAGCAATGTTACACTGATACAGTGAATACAAAGACAAAGGTTGTCTACACAAAAGGTGGACGTCAGAGATAACAGGCAGCAAAAAGCACTGCTTATGAAGCTCACACAAAAGCTTATTGTATAAAACTCTTCTTATACTGAAGCTGTGAGGGAAAACAGGATTAGAGAAAACAAGAAGAGCAATGTTACTTTGATACAGTGCCCACCTGTCTAGCGTGTTCGTAGCTCGTTGGACGATGTTGTGACAAGCCCTCTGTGAGTGTGGGTTCAATTCCGTGGGCTGGCAGAAAAAGCCATAAGTTCTCCAGATTTATGGCGGTCTTGGCACCGAACCGAAGGGTTATAATGTCCATGGCACTGAGTCAAAGAGCTGAAAAGCTCAAGTGCTTCTAGATCCAAAATTAAAAAAACCTCGATACAAAGAAAAAGGTCATCCTTGCAAAAGGTGGTGGACCTCAAATATAAGAGGCAGCAAAAAACACTGCTTATGAAGTGCACACAAAAGCTTGTTCTAGAAACCTCTTATTATCCTGACACTGTGAGGCACAACATGATTAGAGTAAAGAAGAAGAGGTCTGACTAATGACTGTATAGGCACGGCCGCTGTGTGACATTTGCAATAATAATAATAATATTAACAAGAATAATCATAATAATAATAACAGATTAAATTATAATCCACATTAAACGTTAATTTTAAAAAAAATATTTGAGCTTAAAAAATTAAGTATTCTGTAGTTATTCAGAAATACTTTTTTCTTGAAATTCTGATTAGTGTTAAAGACGGTGGGGTAAAATAGGGCATCAGGGATGTATCAAACAGCGGCTTTGGTGCCTGTGGACTTGTTGGACAGCACTATGATTTTACAGCGACACAATTATATATTGTGTCACACTTGTCTTCCACGACTTACTCCAACTTGCTACATATTTTTAAACTGGCGTGCTCAAATATACAACAGATTAAATTTTAGCCTACAAATGAGCAGGAGGGGATCATTACCTCTTTATGGACCAAATGCCACACTATGTGGCTTTGAGTTGGACACCTTTTTACCAGAAGCCCCACTAAATGGTATTTTTTAAAATTTTAAAACCAAATGGTTTGCAAAAACATGGCCCTGGTCCAGTAAGAGTTAAAGTAAAAATGGCTGAGAATAACTTGACAAAAATATCAGGTGTAAGGGCACTAACTCAAGTATTTATGACAAGTCTCTGTTTTGTGATGGAGAGAAACATAAGTAAGGCAATGCAAGACAATAAGACATCACCTGGGAGATGATACGACAATAATGGCAAATGACAGATGGAAAGACTTTTGACTGGGTAGTGACTTTATAAAAATGTAGTTTCTCAACTGTACACTGTAAACATCATCCAGTGCTATCATTTTTTCAGTTCTGATGTAAACAAAGTAGTATTACAGTATATACAAACATAATACACAACAAATAACTAGGTGACATAAGAAATTACTGTAATATATTATTATTGCATTCTCTGAAAGGAATTAATTCTTATTTTTCATGTTTGTTGGCCTATGCGCTCTGATATAACCAATAAAAGGCTTGTCCTTATGTTGAAAAAGTGTGCCTCGGCTTAAAGAGATTTTAATCTCCTACATAAAGAAACATAAGAAATTACTGTAATAACTTATAGCATTAAGTTTTATTTTGTATTAAATTGATGTTTAAAATAATGGTATGTATGTTGATTGATTGGTTGGTATGTATGTTGATTGATTGATTGGTATGTATGTTGATTGATTGGTTGGTATGTATGTAATGAGAATTGGTAATATTTTATCAATGCCCGTCTGCCCAGCATGTTCATAGAGCATTGGACTACGGGTGACTATCCCTCTGTGTGTGCGCGTTCAATTCCGCGGATGGCAGAAAAAGCCACAGATTCCCCAGATTTACAGTGTTCGTGGCACCGAACCGAAGCGTTACGATGTCCATGGCACCGAGCGAAGAGCTGAAAAGCTCAAGTGCTTCTGGATCGGGTAAAAAAAAAATTTATCAAAAATTTTTTTATTGAAGATAATTGTCAAAAGTGGTTTACGAAATTACTACTGACAAAAATAACACTAGATGCAGTTCAAGGCGTTGTTAATCAACAGAAATAACACTACATGTCATTTAACTCCTTGTGGACCAAACGCCACATTATTTGGCTTTGGTCACCTTTTTACAAGAAGCCACACTAACGAATGTTTATTCTAAAAACAAATGGCTTGTAAAAACATGGCTTTTGTCCTGGTCTACTAAGAGTTAAGGAAATGTTACTTACAAAAATAACACTAGGCGTGTGTTACTGAACTATTACTTACAAAAA
This sequence comes from Arion vulgaris, assembly GCA_020796225.1. Classification (NCBI taxonomy): domain Eukaryota; kingdom Metazoa; phylum Mollusca; class Gastropoda; order Stylommatophora; family Arionidae; genus Arion; species Arion vulgaris. The sequence goes on from CM036769.1 coordinate 3,867,411, forward strand.
TAACACTAGATGATGTGTTACTGAATTATTACTTACAAAAATAACACTAGATGTGTTACTGAACTGTTACTTACAAAAATAACACTAGGTATGTGTTACTGAATTATTACTTACAAAAATAACACTAGGTGTGTTACTGAATTATTACTTACAAAAATAACAATAGGTTTGGTTTATGGAATTGTTACATTAAAAAATAACGTGTGCTAATGAACAACTAATTGGTATACACACGGAAAAAATAACAAGTTGCATTTAACAAACAACTAGTATTTAAAATAACAAAGAAGTATAACAAATAACCAGCTGGTATAACAAATAACTGCTGCACATTTTATTCAAACCCTTCACATGCTGTCAATGGAAGGGACATATAACAAAAATAACAAGTTGTGTATGGTCAACATAGGTACCATATAGTTTCTTATCTTTCAAATTTTGATTATTATTTCGAATATAAATCCAAACTGTGTGACTAAATCCAAACTGTGTGACAGATTAGAACAAAGTAACATTATAGTTTGTGTGAGTTACTGTTGTTACTGCATGCAATACCTCTTTATAGGGTGGTGTATGACAGGGGGGACGGACATAAGCCTGTGGAATTTAATGGCTGCACAGCTAGTGCAGTTGCAATGAGACTGTTCAAGTTAGAATACACAAGTTGTTATCTATTGTGTGTCTATATCTCTGTAATACTTAATTCTGTCCTTTGTTTACTACTAAGAGAGTATACGGTCACTACTACAAATCGCCCGAGTGGTTACCGGGCCCAAATTTGGGGTGTAAAGAATAGAACCACTGTTACCTGCCATGCATGTCGTAAGAGGCGACTAAGGAGGTTTGGCTGAAATCGGATGCATGTGTCCTAAACGAGAAGAAGTCTATACGTTTAGGGGCCTACCAAACCAATGTGCAACGTATACACGTTCTTTGCAAAGATCAAACATATCACAAAGAGTGATTAAAATTGGTCGTAAAGAACGAACGAAAGAAGAAGAAGAAGAAGACTACTACAAATGATCTTCCGTAGGAAAACTTTCCCAAAGTACGTTCACATATATTGTGAGTTCTACAGCAGTTTATTTTATACAAATGAGTGTATAACCATAACAGAGAAAAAAATAATGTAATCAATTTAGTGTTGTTTAGATTCACTGAAGTATGAAGAACAATTGTTGATTGACAGACATATGAATTGGGGAAAAACTAAGGTCACTTTTGTCTGTTTTGAGCATTCTAAAAAGACATTCAGCAAAATGAGTTGTAGGGTTTGGGAAAATTTTTTGGGTACAGTTGAATACATTTTCTGTTAGTAATTTTATGGACTTGATGTACAGGGATGAAATATTTATAGGAAGGATCAAAAACAAATATCAAAAATGCTGCCGTTAATTATAAGCTCATTAAAAATTGGGTTTTAATTTGCATAAATTTGAATGTCACAGATGGTGACCTAAAATTTAATACTGAATCAAGAATACTTGACCAAATATCGAAGCGAAGCATGACAGGTTGTTCTTGAATTCTTATGATGACTTATGACGAAAAAATGTGCTAACATTGTAAAAGTGTTAGTGTTACATACAGTTATGTAAGAATGAAAATCAATGAGAATGTCATTTAACGAATTATATATTACAAAAAAATGAAATATTTGATTCGCCAAATTGAAATAGGTTACTAAAGGTATATATAACAATACAACCGTGAGAATACTATACATGGAAAATATACAAACCATAGTTACAAGTATTCATTATATTAATATAAAGTACATATTTAACTGTACAAATTATCTTTATTCATTAGAAATAAGTGCCTGGTAGGGCAGTAATGATCACAATGCTCCGCTTTGAACATGTAGTAGGCCAAGATCTTACAAGAATCGTCGCTTCCATTATCGTCTGAAGTATTTTAAAATTTCGTACCAGTTTCTACCGGAAAACTAATATTTGTTTGCGCAAGTTTGCGAGAAATATATATATATAAAACTATCAAATTACGATTGCTACCTTTTAAAAATTTAGAAAGATTTTTTAGGAAAAAAAAAGAATACGCAATAAGTAAATTGTCGATGTTTTAAACAAAAGTTCTTTAACAAGACAGTGTTAGAGTATAGACTGTGACAGACAAAGAAAGACATAAAAAGCTGCACTGATCGGGAGTTATAACTAGCATAAATAAGGAAGATATGTAACGAAACTAAGTTAGGAATATTACAAATAGAAGAATAATAAGTTACTTGGAAAATATTGTAACAGAGATAAAAAAAAAAAAGATACAAATATAAACAATGTAAATATTACTACTTTTCTGTGAATGAGTAGGAATCAAGTAGGAAATAGAAAAAGCATAATACTGTAGAAAAAGAAAGAAAAATCACATGAACTAGATACAAAAATAGCTATTGCTTTCCCTACTGCGAAAGTGCTGTGACGTTTCCACTTTTAGTTATCTACAAAATCACTGAGCACATATGCTGCTGACACCTAAATGCGTAAATCTCGGTTGTTATCAACTTTGTTTTATTATATCTAGACTAATAAAAAAAACAGCCTGAAATATTTCATATCCGACCATAAAATAATAGGAATTCCCGTCGTTTGCTTGTCGGTCACATTACTAAGGGACTAAACGTGATATGCGCATGATGTGCAAATACAGTGCACCAATTAGCACATATGTTACATGATACGGTGCGATTAGCGCGTTGTGTGACATTCGTTGTATTGTCGAACTAATAAAAAAAAATATGGCACATACAATTAAAAAGGTAATTTTTTAAAATGGTTACAAATTTTAATTTAAAAAAGTGATGAAATATATTTTTTGTTTAAATTTGCTTTTTTTCATTATGAAGCATTTTACCTAGTCCGATCTAATTTGTTTACTATCCCTTCACTACTTGCAGGAAAAATAACCTCAAAGCCTTGTACAAGTTCAAACACGAAAAGTTACATACATTAAATAGTGGTTCCAAGAATGCAAACATATATCCTTACCATAATACTAATAATCGTATATAATAAGGATAATGAAACAAAATCGTTAAGGAAAAACAGAAATCCAACACATATGAAAGAAATGGTGCAAAACATAAATCTTTATACATACAGAGAATGAGCGTGTACGCAGCATCACACGGACCCAACCTTAATTATTGACTTTTATTCAATATATTATTTCTTTCGTTTATTTATTGGTATTGTTTCACTAAACTTTAGCTTCTTATGTCATACTTTTTGAATTGTAAATTTAGTAAAATATGCCTCATAGTGCACGGATTAATTGAAAAATGAAAATCATGGCATATCCTTTACAGGACATCAAGATCAACCACAGTAAACGAGTCGTTGATTTTCTAGGCACCACTTATACGTTCACGGCGTGATGTTGACAACATCACCCATTGTGTGCAGACGGTTAATGAAAAATACGACCCAACACCGTATTACACAGTATACCTCAAAGCAGGGGCGGCTCGACATTATGGGCCAGTGGGGCCTGGCCCCACCAATAATCGAAAGGGGAAAACTTCCCGGAATAGACAAATAATAGTAAATACTACAAATGTCATGATTTTTCCGAAAATTTGTGTATGGTCCCACCAAGAAAAAGCCGCCACTGCCTCAAAGTATTAAATGAAAGGGTTCCCCCTGCCTTAACGTACACGTTCAGTAGTTAATTAGTTGTTGCTAAATGTATATCTCAAAATGACAAATATATATATATATATAATCCAGTTGACATTTAACTTACAATATGGTCCTCTTATATAGTATATAAAGCTTGTCTTTTAGAATTGATTTTTTGTAAAGTTAGTGGTAACGCTGTAATCAATATATGGGTCAAATGATTATATGTGAAACGGCTCATTCTCTATATGTATGTCACGTGACTGTGTGCGTCCTCTACGTCAGATTAGTTGTACAGTTTTGCTGAAATTAAGTTATACATCACAACTGGTAGTTCTTTGCATTCACAACATACAATCCACATTGTCAACGTGTATTCTACATTTACTCATACTCCACATTGTCACGTCATACTCCACATTGTCAAATCATACTCCACAATCACAACAATTCCCCATTCACAGAAAATTTTCACATCAACTACCAACCATCACAACATCAACCACCCACCCTCACAGCTCTTTTAATTAATACCTATTTAGGTTTTCACCACATGCCAGAAAGGAATATTCACAAGCCATTTTTTCACCTAGTACAGCCAATTTTGCCAAACTAAACAATGAACATACATAATACCGTAATAATCATAAAAAGACATTCATATCGTAATTTGCTCAGCTTGTCAGTACCGTGTTCTTCGTAGTAAACTGAGCAGTTTCAGGTTGTCATTCGTAACCTTCATTTAAATACAAAACATTCGATATTTAAATTACATTGCAGATAGTTTCTAGTGTAATTAGTTCCGGTATAACAGACACGACGATTGAGCCAGTACTTATTTTGTACGGTTGATTCTGTTCATTCCAAAACATGTTCACAGCAGGTGAAGATCTAGTTGCATGCTTTCCTTGATGGTGCAGAATTGTATACACAGAAAAGGTGTTGTCAATATAGTCACTGATGTATCTTCGCACATTTACCATAAGGGACTAGTACTCACTGACTATTGTTTCAGTTACAGTGCATTATATGCAAGTATGACTTAACAAATATACAGTTATACACCTCACAACATGACAATAAATGGTCTCTGTTGTGTGTGATGATCGTATGTATAAACGGCATATATTCTTGGTATCATTCTTGGAACTACACATAAGATAATACTTAAGATTGGTGGTAAATGTAATCGTTCATTTAAATAGTCATTAGTATTATTCCTTCTTCACGCGCGTGATGTAAAAATGTATTGAGCAAATACAAAAGTTATGCTGCCATAATGTAGACGTAGGCAATAATGAACACGTTGAACGGTGGTGCGAAATGGTGCAGCAGTATGTCATGTTTGAGACAGTGCGAGTCCTTGACAAAATGTTATTGTATAACTCAGATCTATGTTACCAGATATGTATTGATATCGCATAAATACATAACAATGCAATGAAAGGCGATGTCGACATACGTTGAAGGGGGTGTATAGATTGATGATCTCTTTTACGGCGTTGACATATGTGGAGCTTTGCCAGATACTTTTTTTGGTACTTTGTCATTAGCCGGCCACAACTGACAGGAAGACCTATTTTTAGAAATTGTCGGAAAGTGTCATCTATTTTTAGATATGTTGTAAATAGTCGTGGACAGTCCACTTTGGGACCCAGGTAGGTCAAGCATTAGTATGTGGATACATATACAGTGATAACAACACAAATACAGCGAGGAAAGGAGGAACAATTATATTATAGGAAAAAAACACAGAAATTGCCTAACCCTAACCCTGCCACAAAATATATGTAGTATGTCAATATAGTATGTCGATACATATACAGTGATAACAACACAAATACAGCGAGGAAAGGAGGAACAATTATATTATAGGAAAAAAAAACAGAAATTGCCTAACCCTAACCCTGCCACAAAATATAAAATCTTGCGATTGTTTGTTACTACTTAATTTTTTTTAAAGCCGAAAACGAAAGGTTTTTCAACATGAAACCCCAAAAACGCAAATGGAATAAACCGTGCAGACTGTTCGACCTTTGAAAATCACTGGACAATCCCCGACACGCCTACGGGATACCCGGGGTTTACCCGGAACTCGTTGTTCAGGTCTTTTTGCGGCCGGCTAATGACAAAGTACCCTTTTTTTTATTAAACAGAATGATGCAGCCTGTTTCGTTCAATTATAGTTATATTTATTACATAACAAGTCTTATTTCATAGGCGATTCCTACTGTGTGTAAAGAGATATCTCAACGTTCGTGCATCATGAATCCGACACTGGGTATGAAGTGATGTTGAGAATATAGCCAGTGCACGGGGCAAGTATACCGATGATGTCAATATGATGAGAAGATGTGACCAGATTGTGTACTCGATTCTGTTATATTCCCTGCCAATTTCTGAATCAAATTGAGTATTCACGTTAAAGAATATCAATATCAAAGTGATGTATTCGATACTATTGTCACATTTATCAATGATATATATAACTCGTGTCAAATTCTACTTGTCATTAGCATAAATGACGAAACTGTAAAGGTCAACAATTTTTAGTGAATATGTGACGAAGATGATATCTTGTAGCGTCCTTACAAATGGGTTTTCTTGAAATTAAACCAAGCCATGATCCACATTTTTTAAATTGCGGTAGTTCTTTCGTGGCTTTCGTTTATAAGCTAAACTGTGTCAAATGTCTCGTCATCAGTTGTTACACGGTGGCAGGGCCTTCTGGTAATGTTGTAAAACATGGTAGAAGATCCGTAGAGAAACAGATGTCGTTGTCCAGGTATTTCATGAAGTCGTCGAGCAGCTCTTCGTTGTTGAAGCTGGATGTGCACTCATTGTCCAGGACAGATTCAACGGTTTCGGCTGATAGAATTGGGATGTTGCCCTCGGTAAGGATAGGCGTGCTCGTTTGTTCTGTTTCAGGTTTGATGAAAGTGCGCGTCAGGTACAGTCCAGAATATTCGAGTGGTTCAGTTTTTATGCTAAGGTTTAGATTCCACTGGAAGTTTGGTTCCGCTTTGATAATTGGGTACAAGTCTGGTTCACTCTTGACACTACTGAAGATCGCTGGAACAGTCTGGATGGCGCTTTCATCGTCAGATGTGTCAAACACAGAATGAGAATCTTTATCGTCGAAGTGAAAGCATCGATCACTTCTAGTAAAGTCGCAGTGGTCAATACTAGTTTGTAGTTCGATGGGACTGGCTGGAGTCACTGGTTTATTGGGAGAATTCTCAGGTGTGTCAAACACAGATGTGGGTTTATTGTCTATGATGAGATGCACGTTTGAAGGTGTGTTATGAAACCGTTGATGTAGATTCTCGTGAGAGTGGTGAGTGGATTTGAGCTCGTTCTGATAGAAAGGTGTTAGTTCAGTTAAATCAATGGCAGTGACACGTTTACCTATGCCTTTCTTCAGAAGTGGGTCGATCTTTACTTGCATTTTGACAATAAGTCTTTCCTTAAGCATTGGATCAAGACTCTGACGAGCGTCAGCAATGTTGATACCTCGAAGTGGACTCGATTGACTGCTTTCAGATCTCTTCCTCTTAACACACTTGGGCTGCTTGAGGTCAGACTGTGGTTTCTCATCCACTCTTCTTGCTTTCTTCTTTGGCTTGTACTTGTAGTCAGGGAACTCAAATTTATGAAATGTTCCCAGAATATCTTTTTCTCGTTCATACAGTGCTTTCTCTTCGTCGTCAAATTTCCTCCAAGCTGCTCCCAATTTAGTGCTAATGATGGCGTTGTGAAGCTGTGGTGTTATTTGCGCTATCAAAGCACGGCATTTCATTGACCAGATCATGAAAGCGTTCATTGGTCGCTTAGGACATGAATGTCCATCGGAATCTTTCTTTTTCCTTTTACAGTTAGCAACGACAGTGTAGCCTCTGTGTAGTTCGTGTGGTTGGACATAGTTCCACCGATGATTGATGTGGACTTTGGACACAACTTCTATCAGAGTATCAACTTTTTTATCAGGACTCTCAACTGAGTCAATGTTCAACAGATCTTCTTTCGTGTATTTCTTGCAAGGACTCAACTGCAAGAGCTTCTCTAGTCTTTCTTCAAGTGTCCAAGTATTGTCTGCAGGAAACATGTCATACGGGGCAAATCTCTCAGCGACTAATCGTCTGTCAGCTTCGATGTCTGCGTCATATTCTTTCTGCGGAGTGCCAGAAACTGAGTCAGCGACCTCATCTACGACGGAAGCTACTGATGAAACAGAGCCACTGTCATGAAATGCCAGTTCCATTTCTGACTCATTGTACGTTTCAATTGAGTCAGGGCTGTTCATAGTCATTGGAATGTCGCTGGCAGAATCGTCCAAGTAAAATTTTTGACGTGAATGTGGGTCGAGTTCCATGACTCCTGAGTAAATAGCGGATGATATCAGAGGATCTGCATCATGAAAGTAATCCATTTTGAATGTGGTCTTAAAAGTAGCACTACTTATAGTTCATATACTTACAACTTTAACCATCTCACGAAATTGTGACACAGTGTTTCACGCCGTCTGACTAGTACACAACAGATGCTACTACTATGACGGCAATTGCATTAACAACACGTTTAGTCCAAATGTTCAATGAAAAATTTGTCATTTCACAATTACTAACTATTGCTAAGTCTTATTTTAGAGATGTAAACTGATAAGACAATCTGAAACATTTGTTTAACTACTTCTAACTTCAAAATGTTCTCTCACGTAAAATCGCCATGTGCTTCTTGCCTTTTATAAACACGTCGTCCGCGTGCAGGAAGGCGGAGCTAAGTATCGCAGGACGCGATTGGTCAAACGTAGTGGCACACGCTCGCAGCAAAAAATAATTGAGGCTCTGTGTAGGATGTTAAGTAGGGGGAAAATATTGGTCGAACACAAGTTATTGAGGAAAATAGGAAGTTTAAGAGAAACAAATGTGATAAACAAGGAAATACGTGCAATGTGCAGTTTTACTCAAGGGAAGACATGGGGAGAAATCTGCTAAAATTAAGAATGATGAAAGCCACACGTTTTATTTTGTTGCATTTTTTCTTGTCTTTACTTTAGTAAATCGACCTACTTTAATATTTTTCAGATTTTCGTGTTAACAAAACAAAAATCACATAATCTTGATTTAGTAGGACATGATTAGACAATCACCTGAGATGAAATTATACAATATCAAGTGGTTGGATTTCTGCAGTCTGATAAATAACGGCGAATATTTGGCGAAACTAAGTGACACGTACAGACGCTACCGCCTTTTTAGTTTTATAGTTGATTAATTTCAAGTTTATAAAAGTACTTTTAAAATCTTTCAAATGAAATTAAGAAGAAATGAATCATATTGCTAATTAAAAATAATGATTTTAAAGCCGAAGGATTGACTTCATTGCACCGGGGTTTACCCCATATGACTCGGTCCCTCTCAGCAGAAATGGCACGCCACCTGCCGAGAGTATTGCACAAAGCACGAACTCCGTAGCTCCGGCAACAATTCTAGGGGTCTCTGTGGAAAAAACTGCACTCGTGAACAGAACGGCAAAGGTCCAGATTCTTTCTCGTGATCGTTCTTAGGCTGCTTTTATCATTCTATTGTGATATATAAGCAGCCAAACATCAAGAACGAATGTACGTGCACAACCTTCAGTACCTATTGGAGCTCTGGTGCTTATCCTTCGGTGGTGTGTTCGATTTCAACCAGCTTTTACCGGGTTCGCTCTCCGTTAGCCCTTTGCTGTCCCCAGCCAAAACCCACAAGGCAGCGGGCTGCTGTTTTCTTTTAGGGCAGCGACCCTTAGACGGCCTGCCCTCCCGGGCTTATGAGCTCCATCTCAAACCCGGTCTTTTTGTGGACTCCTTGGTTTGCCGCCCGTTCAGTTTTGTGTACGGTTTGCTCCTCAAGCCTTTGAATGTCCCCAATCAAACTACAAGGCAGCAGTAGTTCCCTGCGAGCGGAAACGAGCACTGGCTTTACCTCTACTGGGCTTTCCAGTTGCTTTGCACACCCTCTTGCCTGCCATGCTTGCCGCTGCCTTTCCTGCCGCGACTGACGCTGCCGTGCCTGCCTTTTAGGGCCGAGTGTGGGCACGCTCTGCTCTGGTGCCTATCTCACGATTTCCGTCAGTTCCCACCGGACTCACATTTGCATGGGCTGTCCCCGCTGCGACTCAACCCGGTCCCCCACCCCTGTGATGGGTCACGGGTTTCGTCCCCTGAGGTCCCACCCGTGCATCGCTCGCATGCGTGCACGCTCTGCCCTGGTGCCTACCTCACCATTTCCGTCAATTCTCATTATCCAGATTCGAACCCACGACCTTCGACTCACAAGGCAAAGCTCTTAACCACTCAGCCACAAAGACCCCCAAAAATAATGGTGCTGTAGTCTGATGATTGTTAGATGAAGAATTAGAGGTAAACATTGGACGCATATCATACTGCTACATACAAAAGACACATATAAATTGTTGAAGTTGCAGTTTATAGTTTGAAACAAAACAATATTTCATTGATTCTTTATTTTATAAATAATGCCTAGCGTGTTCGTAGCGCGTTGGACGACGATGTGCCAAGCCCTGTGAGAGTGCGGGTTCAATTCTACAGGCTGGCAGAAAAAGCCACAGGTTCTCCAGATTTACGGTGTTCGTGGCACCGAACCGAAGGGTTACGATGGCCATGGATATCGTAACCCTTCGGTTCGGTCCCACAAACACCTTAAATCTAGGGGAACTATCTTTTCTGCCAGCCCGCGGAATTGAACCCGCACTTTCAGGGAGCTTGTCACCCGTAGTCCAAAGTACTACGAACACGCTGGGCAGGCCGGCAAGCAGCTCAGTCGAATACATTTATATCCAATTATCATTTGGATTGTTAATTTAGGTAATTTATTGGAGAAGATGAAATGCTCTAAGTACTGACACATGTCTAAATTAGACCAACTAAAATGTCGTGTAGATTGACTAGTCCGAGGCCCCTGCTAGGTGAAATGATCGAGTCGCCTCTGACTGGTCTAAGGCTCTTTATACGTTAAAATTACCAATGATCTACTGACTTGTCGAATGTCCTTCCGACATGAAATTAACGAATATGTTCTGACTGGTCATTTGTTAACCCTTGTTATATCAAATTAAATAGTAGATACTGGCTGGTTTGAGACCCTTGCGTAGTGAAGTTAGTGTGTAGGTCATGACTGATCTAAGACTCTTCATATGTTTAGTTTAGTCGTGGGATCATCATCACTGCACGTCGAACCAATTAGTCCATAAGTCGCCCGAGTGGTTACCGGGACCCAAATTTGGGGTGTAAAGAATAGAACCACTGTTACCTGCCACGCATGTCGTAAGAGGCGACTAAGGAGGTTTGGCTGAAATCGGATGCACATGTCCTAAACATGTAGAAGTCTATGTGTTTAGGGGCCTACCAAACCAATGTGTAACGTATACACGTTCTTGGCAAAGACTAAACATATCACAAAGAGTGATTAAAATTGGTTGTAAAGAACGAACGCAAAGCAGAAGCAGTCCATAAGTTCTCCGATCTCCTCCTCAGTATGTCTCTCAGTTTAGTCGTGGGGCCATCATCACTGCAAGTCGAACCAATTAGTCCATAAGTGCTCCGATCATCCCCCTCAGTATTTCCCTCAGCGTGTGGCGACTAACGACACCGGTTCTTAGTTGGTTTACTATTCTTCTGTCTTCTGTGGCTACCAGCATAGCGTTCTTGTCTAGCTAACACCACACTTGACTTGGTATTCTTGCAGTCTGGTTAATGTTGTAGATTCACCACTATTACATGAATCATGTACACGTCCTCTCTCCTTTAGAGAATTTATAATATCAGTCTGGTTTATGTGAAATTATCTAATGGTTAAATGGTTAAGTGGTTAAGGCGTTTGCCTGTCGTTCTGAAGATTGTGGGTTAAAATCTGGGTCGAGTTCCGAACGCAATTATTTTCAAGAGACCCCTAGGATTGTTGTCGGAGCTGCGGCGTTCGTGCTTTGTTACACACTCTCGGCAGAGGGTATACCATCTCTGTCGACAGTGTCGGAGCCATATAGGGTAAAACTCGGTGCAATGTAGTCAATACTTCGCCTTTGGACGCTTTTTTGAATCCCGTGATTCTTGAGATTGCAAACTTTTAAGTTAAAAATAGGTCACAAGGTTGGTTAGTTTTACAACTACCTTTCACTAGGTATTTCAAGGTGTAATATTCAAGGTGTTAGTTACACCGTAATGCTTATTTGTTTATCTATGTTGGCCATCCCAAGGAGATATAACCAAAACAAGAGACCGTCTGGTGGGATTCAGAGTCCGGTCTAGGTTTTAAAAGGCTTTAAAGGATACATACATAAACAGAACACATTCAATGTTTTGATATGTCTTACGTCAATTAATTATATTTGTTACACACAATGCCTCGTGAAGATGGGTTCAGGCACAGCCAACTCTAGATAACTGGGCCAGACAACTGACTAGGTGTTCCCTGACCTAGATCAGAAAAGGGGGCCTGAAAATATAGATGTTTGATAGAACACTGTAAGCTTTTTTGTAATTTTACTCAATTCTGTGAGTCCATGGTTATTTATTGGTGAAGAATATTCATAATATTGATATTCCTTTTGTTAAACTTAACTTGTTGCATAATATAACTTCGAGTTAGCATTTTGTGTTGATTTTAAAATGAATTCGTCTATATACACCAATACTGGAATGCGAGATCACGTGGTGTAATTGTTGTCTGATTTTCCATAATTCCGAAGGTCCATACGTTTATAGTTGGCTCTGGTTCGGGAGAGCTAAAGGCTAAACCCTAATAGAAAATCCCCACTGCCTTGTGGGGAAGCATAGTAATGCAGAGGGCTAGAGGAGTAGGCCTTGACCAAAAATCCGGAGGGATGGACCGTAAGGAAGTTGGTGTTTTTAAGTGTGTATTCTTCTTCTTCTTCTCCTTCTTCTAACCATGGCTGCGAGTTTTCACTCTTGGGCAGCCAATGCCAATCTGTAGAATCTGCATGTGTTCTGTAATTGTGGAAGACTTCTTCTAACCATAGCTGTGAGTTTTCACTCTTGGGCAGCCAATGCCAGTTTGTAGAATCTGCATGTGTTCTGTAATTGTGGAAGACTTCTTCTAACCATAGCTGTGAGTTTTCACTCTTGGGCAGCCAATGCCAGTTTGTAGAATCTGCATGTGTTCTGTAATTGTGGAAGACTTCTTCTAACCATGGCTGCGAGTTTTCACTCTTGGGCAGCCAATGCCAGTTTGTAGAATCTGCATGTGTTCTGTAATTGTGGAAGACTTCTTCTAACCATAGCTGTGAGTTTTCACTCTTGGGCAGCCAATGCCAATCTGTAGAATCTGCATGTGTTCTGTAATTGTGGAAGACTACTTCTAACCAGGGCTGCGAGTTTTCACTCTTGGGCAGCCAATGCCAATCTGTAGAATCTGCATGTGTTCTGTAATTGTGGAAGACTAGTGTAAAGGGTATTATGAACAGATGGGTGTGGTGGAAGGAGTTCTTGTCTAGCTTTATGTAGTCCAGGACATTCAAGCAAGATATGCTGTACTGTCTCACATGAGTGACTGCACTTTCTACAGTGTGGTAGATGTGTGGGGTTTATTCTGTGTAGGTGGTAATTCAGTCAGGTGTGTATTCTATTCCAGCTTCTGGCTTCTCCTGCAAACCTTGCTTGATTCCAAACATATAGACTTTATCTTTCCTTTGGATGAAACAGTAGGACAGATAGGGGCTTATGCGAAATGGGCAAGGCACATTCTCCATATCAGCTGCCCAGGCTAGGCACATTCTCCATATCAGCTGCCCAGGCTAGGCACAAAGGGAGAAGCCACTTCATCTTTTCGGGTACAACACGGAGACTTATATACGAGCTAAAAGACAAAGAGAGAAAAGCGGAAACTCTAAGGTTCTCACAGTAAAACACTTGGCAATTGACCATCTGTAAAGCAAAAACTTTAAGGTTGTCACAGTAAAACACTTGGCAATTGACCATCTGTAAAGACGAAGAAAGCCACATTTCTACGCGAATTAAGTATTTAAAAAACATCAACAAAACAATTTCAATGGCGAAGTGTTTAAGACGTTTACCTGTTGTACTATATATTGTGGGTTCGAATCCGGGCCGAGTTACTCTCTATCTCACTTTCTATGATAAATCTTTTATCTCACTTTCTATGATAAATCTTTTATCTCACTTTCTATGATAAATCTTTTATCTCACTTTCTATGATAAATCTTTTATCTCACTTTCTATGATAAATCTTTTATCTCACTTTCTATGATAAATCTTTTATCTCACTTTCTATGATAAATCTTTTATCTCACTTTCTATGATAAATCTTTTATCTCACTTTCTATGATACATCTTTTATCTCACTTTCTATGATAAATCTTTTATCTCACTTTCTATGATAAATCTTTTATCTCACTTTCTATGATAAATCTTTTATCTCACTTTCTATGATAAATCTTTTATTATACATGTTTTTAATTGTTCAGAAAGCTGCTTTAGATTGGCAGATTCTAATCTTTATTTCTGTATTACATTTACAATCTGATGTTAAGTGATAGACCAGAGCTAGCTATAAGCTTATCTAGAGTTGGCTGTGGGTAGAAAAGAGCCAACTATAAAACTATCTAGAGTTGGCTGTGGGTAGAACAGAGCCAACTATAAAACTATCTAGAGTTGGCTGTGGGTAGAACAGAGCCAACTATAAACCTATCTAGAGTTGGCTGTGGGTAGAACAGAGCCAACTATAAACTTAGAGTTGGCTGTGTGTAGACCAGAGCCAACTATAAACTTATCTAGAGTTGGCTGTGGGTAGACCCAGGTATTTGAATTGTTCTACAAGGTGGGAGTATGTGGTGGGAATGGGAGGGGGTTGAGTTTGGGTTCAAGGTGTCTTACCTGGGGCAAAGGATTCCCTGCCCAACTTGGACTCGACAGACACCTTCACCCACATAAAAGTGGTGAAACAACACCAGGCTGAAACTGCTGTCATAATAGCTTGAGTGGTCTGGCGAGTCTTATGTTACGTATTAAAGATGAGAACCTGAAGTCACTCAACACAATGGTGTGAAGTGCCTCAGGCATGGCCCCACAGAAATATCTCAAGCGAGCTGGGAGGAGTGGGGGAGAGGGGTAGAATTAATACAAAAAATGTAATTAGTAGTTTACTAAGCAAAAATTGCCATATTCAGATCAGATTTTTGATTGCGGACTTAAACAAAAATATTCAGTTCTTACCTTCTTCTTCTTCTCATTCGAACTCTCCATATCGACCACTTGTTCAACCACTCTTTGTGATGTGTATGTAATCTGAGCCTAAGAGTGATTTTACGTTGTGCCAGTTATGCACTTACCAGAACCCAGCACATCCGATTTCTGCTATGCTTTTTATTTACTAGGTAGCTTCCTAGCTCCTATATTAGTGGTCTCCTACAACATGCTTTGTAGGTAGCAGTGTTACTATTCTTTGCTCCCTTGCGAGTCCCGCCAACAAACGGGCGACTAACTTCTTATAAATGTCTAAATCATATCTAGTTACCAACAGTAGTCATAAATTCTCAACTAGTAAAAAATATATAAATAAAACCAGTGGCGGCTTGTGATAATTTTGTTGGTGGGGCCAGACATTTTTTCCCGGATAAATCATGGTTTTGGGTTGCTATATTTTAATTTATAAAATAATAAATACACGTTATATATTATCTTTGGTGTGGCCCGGCCCCACTAGCCCTTAAGAACGAGCCACCACTGAATAAAACTAATTAACCATTCTCCAAGGAGCCCTTTGCCGTAGCGTATGGACGCCCATGACCTCAGAAGGGAGAAATGGTGTAAACAAGCAAGTGAGAGAAGATCAGATACAAGCAAGTGAGAGAAGATCAGATACAAGCAAGTGAGAGAAGATCAGATACAAGCAAGTGAGAGAAGATCAGATACAAGCAAGTGAGAGAAGATCAGATACAAGCAAGTGAGAGAAGATCAGATACAAGCAAGTGAGAGAAGATCAGATACAAGCAAGTGAGAGAAGATCAGATACAAGCAAGTGAGAGAAGATCAGATACAAGCAAGTGAGAGAAGATCAGATACAAGCAAGTGAGAGAAGATCAGATACAAGCAAGTGAGAGAAGATCAGATACAAGCAAGTGAGAGAAGATCAGATACAAGCAAGTGAGAGAAGATCAGATACAAGCAAGTGAGAGAAGATCAGATACAAGCAAGTGAGAGAAGATCAGATACAAGCAAGTAATCTGCGTAACCTTGTTTCTTCTGAGAGTTCCCTCAGGCTATCTCGTACCATACATTCAATTGTAGAATTTTCATCCTAAATAGTTGAAAGGTCCGAGTCGGTGCTCAAACAGTCGTTAATTTCACAACCCCACGTTTTGATCACCACTCGACTGGCTGTCGGTTCTATGAGGCTGTCGGTTCTATGAGGCTGTCGGTTCTAGGAGGCTGGCAATACCCCTTCACTTTACTGGACTTTGAAAAAATGCAATTAAGACTTGGACAGAGGCGTATCTCATTCTCAGTTCACTTCTAAGAGTTTAATGGGTCTCTGTGGTCAATGTAAGCCACTGCCTTGCGTTCCAAAGGTCGTGGGGTTCGAGTCCAGACTACGCTGTTCTGTTCAAGTGGTTTTTCTTTAGAGATCCCTATGATTGTTACGGGAGCTACGGTATTCGTGATTTGTGTAATAATCTCGGCAGATGGCTGCCATTTATATGTAGAGGGACCGAGCATGTAGAGCAAAACCAGATGCAATGAAGTAAACAGATGCAATGAAGTAAACAGATGCAATAAAGTAAACAGATGCAATGAAGTAAACAGATGCAATGAAGTAAACAGATGCAATGAAGTAAACAGATGCAATGAAGTAAACAGATGCAATGAAGTAAACAGATGCAATGAAGTAAACAGATGCAATGAAGTAAACAGATGCAATGAAGTAAACAGATGCAATGAAGTAAACAGATGCAATGAAGTAAACAGATGCAATGAAGTAAACAGATGCAATGAAGTAAACAGATGCAATGAAGTAAACAGATGCAATGAAGTAAACCTATCGGCTTTAAACACTTTAACAAGAGTTGCTAATGTTTACTTTTCTTCTTCATGAGTGCTAATGTTATTTTCTGCTCCATTGAGTGCTAATTTTACTGTTACTTCTTCATTGAGTTGCTAATGTTTACTTTCTTCTTCATTGAGTTGCTAATGTTTACTTTTCTTTCTTCATTGAGTTGCTAATGTTTACTTTTCTCTCTTCATTGAGTTGCTAATGTTTACTTTTCTCTCTCTTCATTGAGTTGCTAATGTTTACTTTTCTCTCTCTTCATTGAGTTGCTAATGTTTACTGTTACTTCTTCATTAAGTTGCTAATGTTTACTTTTCTCTCTCTTCATTGAGTTGCTAATGTTTACTTTACTTCTTCATTGAGTTGCTAATGTTTACTTTTCTCTCTCTTCATTGAGTTGCTAATGTTTACTGTTACTTCTTCATTAAGTTGCTAATGTTTACTTTTCTCTCTCTTCATTGAGTTGCTAATGTTTACTGTTACTTCTTCATTGAGTTGCTAATGTTTACTTTTCTCTCTTCATTGAGTTGCTAATGTTTACTTTTCTCTCTCTTCATTGAGTTGCTAATGTTTACTGTTACTTCTTCATTGAGTTGCTAATGTTTACTTTTCTCTCTCTTCATTGAGTTGCTAATGTTTACTGTTACTTCTTCATTAAGTTGCTAATGTTTACTTTTCTCTCTCTTCATTGAGTTGCTAATGTTTACTGTTACTTCTTCATTGAGTTGCTAATGTTTACTTTTCTCTCTTCATTGAGTTGCTAATGTTTACTGTTACTTCTTCATTAAGTTGCTAATGTTTACTTTTCTCTCTCTTCATTGAGTTGCTAATGTTTACTGTTACTTCTTCATTGAGTTGCTAATGTTTACTTTTCTCTCTCTTCATTGAGTTGCTAATGTTTACTTTTCTCTCTCTTCATTGAGTTGCTAATGTTTACTGTTACTTCTTCATTGAGTTGCTAATGTTTACTTTTCTTTCTCTTCATTGAGTTGCTAATGTTTACTGTTACTTCTTCATTAAGTTGCTAATGTTTACTTTTCTGTCTCTTCATTGAGTTGCTAATGTTTACTGTTACTTCTTCATTAAGTTGCTAATGTTTACTTTTCTGTCTCTTCATTGAGTTGCTAATGTTTACTGTTACTTCTTCATTAAGTTGCTAATGTTTACTTTTCTTTCTCTTCATTGAGTTGCTAATGTTTACTTTTCTCTCTCTTCATTGAGTTGCTAATGTTTACTGTTACTTCTTCATTGAGTTGCTAATGTTTACTTTTCTTTCTCTTCATTGAGTTGCTAATGTTTACTGTTACTTCTTCATTAAGTTGCTAATGTTTACTTTTCTGTCTCTTCATTGAGTTGCTAATGTTTACTGTTACTTCTTCATTAAGTTGCTAATGTTTACTTTTCTGTCTCTTCATTGAGTTGCTAATGTTTACTGTTACTTCTTCATTAAGTTGCTAATGTTTACTTTTCTGTCTCTTCATTGAGTTGCTAATGTTTACTGTTACTTCTTCAGTGAGTTGCTAATGTTTACTTTTCTGTCTCTTCATTGAGTTGCTAATGTTTACTTTTCTGTCTCTTCATTGAGTTGCTAATGTTTACTTTTCTCTCTTCATTGAGTTGCTAATGTTTACTGTTACTTCTTCATTGAGTTGCTAATGTTTACTGTTACTTCTTCATTGAGTTGCTAATGTTTACTTTTCTTTCTCTTCATTGAGTTGCTAATGTTTACTTTTCTCTCTCTTCATTGAGTTGCTAATGTTTACTGTTACTTCTTCATTGAGTTGCTAATGTTTACTTTTCTCTCTCTTCATTGAGTTGCTAATGTTTACTGTTACTTCTTCATTAAGTTGCTAATGTTTACTTTTCTGTCTCTTCATTGAGTTGCTAATGTTTACTGTTACTTCTTCAGTGAGTTGCTAATGTTTACTTTTCTCTCTCTTCATTGAGTTGCTAATGTTTACTTTTCTGTCTCTTCATTGAGTTGCTAATGTTTACTGTTACTTCTTCATTGAGTTGCTAATGTTTACTTTTCTCTCTCTTCATTGAGTTGCTAATGTTTATCTTTTTTTTTCCTCCAATGCCTACATCCGAACGATTGACTTCATCGCACTGGGACTTGCCCATATGGCTCGGTCCCTCTCCGCAGAAATGGCACGCCACCTACCAAGAGTTTTGCACAAAGCACCAACTCCGTAGTTTCGACAACAATCCTAGTGTTTTCTGGAAAAACTGCCATTGTGAACAGAACGGCGCGATCCGGATTCGAACTCACAAGCTTCGGGGTGCATGGCTAAGGTTTAGCCACAGTACCCTCTATTTTTCAATTTTCTTCTCCATTGAGTTGGTATTATTTTTTTCTTTCTTACCTGTTCAGTTGTCAGTACGTTTGTACATCTAAGCGTTTGACCTTGTTGTTTTAGGATTACAGACTGCCTACCCGTACACAGTAGGCATACAAGCAGCCAGTCCCTGAGCAGTAGGCATACAAGCAGCCGGTCCCTGAGCAGTAGGCAAACAAGCAGCCTGTCCCTGGGACTTGCGAACAGTGCAGGAAATATACGTCACGAAACCTATACTCACTGTGAAGCAGTCATGTCAAAATTATCTCAGTGTATGTATGTGTGTGAGCGTGTGTCTGTTTGAGAGTGTGTGTGTATGAGTGTGTGTCGGTGTGTGTGTGTCAGTGTGTGTGATTCATCGTCTGGTTGGTGCACTCACCCTAACCCCATCCTCACGCTTCGTTGAACTGCATTTCAAGAGGACCGAAACGGAGTGTTCTGCCGGATAGCACGTGCGCTTGTTTACTCACCCCCAGAGCGGTTTTCCTGGAGGCAGCTTTTATTTCTGGGTTATCTCTCTCTCTCTCGCTCTTTCTCTCTCTCTCTCTCTCTCTCTTTTTTGTTTGGATTTTTTTGGTTTTAATTATAAATTGCTGTTCAAATATTGTATCCAGCGTTTGAAGGCAGTTCGGAAGTTTTATGTACATGTTATTGCAGTCATTCAGTTCATAGTCAGTCAGTTTATACAGTCATTCAGTTAATACGGCCATTCAGTTCATACAGTTATTGTTCATACGACCATTCAGTTCATACAGTCATTAGCTTCATACAGTCACTCAGTTCATACAGTCCTTCAGTTCATACAGTCATTCAGTTCATACAGTCCTTCAGGTTCATACAGCCATTCAGTTCATACAGTCATTCAGTTCATACTGTTATTCAGTTCATACGGTCATTCGCTTCATAAAGCCCTTCAGTCATTCAATCTATACGGTCATTCAACTTATACAATCATTCAGTTCATAGTCTTTCTATTCATACACACATTCAATTCATGCAGTCATTCAGAGTATACAGTAGTACCATTCATAGTCAGTCACTCAACATTACATACTTACTCAACATTACATACTTACTCAACATTACATACTTACTCAACATTACATACATTACTCAACACACTTGCCCAACACACTTACTCAACACACTTACTCAACACACACACAACACACACACTCAACACAGTCACTCAACACACTTACTCAACACACGCACACTCAACAAAAAGTCTGACCAGCACTTCTTAACAAATCCAATCATGTTATGATACAACGACCTAAACCTGCACTTGGGAAAACCTCCCTCGGCGCGTGCTCGAGTTGACACAGTCAACTATCTCAACAACTGTCACATGATTTATCTGAACACCGTGAGCAGTTCGAGTCAGATATGATTCCCTCATGTCACTCACCAACTACTATACCTTCTTCCTCCCAGTAGAGCATGGAAGTACAACTGCCACCATCTAATGATCTCTTATACATAATCCAAATCTTCAAGTTACAATATACGTATCCATCGAGTGTCTCTCCTGTTATCCTTTATGGTATCTCTCAACAGAATGTCTATCCCCCAACTCTCTTTACTGCCTGTAATACCGTTCTTTAGGGCAGTGTAGGACAGGAGGGACAAGAGTCTGAGCAATTTAATGGCCGTGCAGTCACCGCAAAACTTTTCAGATTATAATGTTTTCTTTATGCCCCCGACAGAATAAAAATTCTTGACCTTACCAGCTATCAAACCACCCGGGTCTACAAAATGTGAACCTGCGCTCTTATGCATTCGGTCATATGCTCCACTCCAGCCAGACTATGGCAAGGTAAAAGAAGAATGGTGAAATAATACATCAATGTATAACTTCTGTTTTGATCGTGAAGAACTCTGCCAGATAGCTATTGCAAACTAGTACTCACTGAAAGTCTGTATATAATGCTTTTTCCCGATCCAGAAGCACTTGAGCTTTTCAGCTCTTCGGCACGGTGCCATTGACATCGTAACCCTTTGGTTCGGTGCCACGAACACCGTAAATCTGAGGAATCTGTGGCTTTTTCTGCCATCCCGCGGAATTGAACCCGTACACACAGAGGGATAGTCACCCGTAGTCCAAAGCGCTACGAACACGCTGGGCAGACGGGCATATAATGTTTTAATTACACTGACTATGTTTGTTGGTATTCCATAATGATGGAGTATCTTTATCAAGATTTTATATGCAGGTTATATAGTTCTTTTTCAAAGTCAACAAACACTGTACCTCTTCTTCTTCTTCAAACGCTCCATATCGACCACTTGTTAATCACTCTTTGTGATTTGTATGTGATCTGAGCCTAAAAACGTTGTGCCAGTTATGCGTCTACAGTATTGCACAAAGCACAAACTCCGTATTTCCGGCAACAATCCTGGGGGTTTATGGGAACAAAATTGCCCGTGTGGTTACCGGGGCCCAAATTTGGGGTGTAAAGAATAGAACCACTGTTACCTGCCACGCATATCGTAAGAGGCGACTAAGGAGGTTTGGCTGAAATCGGTGCACATGTCCTAAACGTGTAGAAGTCTATGCGTTTAGGGGCCTACAAACCAATGTGCAACGTATACACGTTCTTGACAAAGATCAAACATATCACAAAGAGTGATTAAAATTGGTCGTAAAGAACGAACGCAAAGAAGAAGAAGACTTCGTTGTACCTGGTTTTATCCCACATGGTTCAGCCCTCTTCACAGTAATGAAACGTCACCTGCAGAGAGTATTGCACAAAGCACAAACTCCGTATTTCCGGCAACAATCCTAGGGGTTTATAGAAACAAAATACACACATGAGCAGAACGACCCGGTCCGGATTTCAACCCACGGCTTTCGGAACGTAACGTGAGGGCATAACCACTTAACCACTTAACCACTTAACCACCGAGACTATCAAAGATCTCCATAGATAAATAGTTCAAGGTTGCCAGTGCCAGGTAGGTAGCTATTTCTTCTTCTTCTTCTTGCGATCGATGTTTGATGATTATACCGCCAGACGTGCTTTAATGACGACGCCAGCGAGACATGGACAGTGTATAGCAGACATGCAAGAAAATTAAACCATTTCCACACAAGCTGTCTACGCAGAATACTAAAAATAAACTGGCAGGACAAAATTCCAGAAAGCGAAGTTCTCACAAGAGCAAAGATCCCAAACGTCAACACCCTGTTGCAGAAGGTCCATATGAGATGGGTCGGTCATGTTGCTCGAATGTCTGATAAACGCATCCCAAAGCAGGTGATGAATGGCGAACTTGAAGGGTGCAGAAGAG
Organism: Arion vulgaris; assembly: GCA_020796225.1. Classification (NCBI taxonomy): domain Eukaryota; kingdom Metazoa; phylum Mollusca; class Gastropoda; order Stylommatophora; family Arionidae; genus Arion; species Arion vulgaris. Next base: position 3,889,767 of record CM036769.1, read on the forward strand.
ATGCTGGTGGACAGAAAAAACGCTTTAAAGACACTCTTAAAGCGTCTCTGAAATGCTTCGATATAGATACCACGTGCTGGGAATCCTTTGCGCAAGATCGCCAAATGTGGCGATGTAACAACACAAGAGAAACCAGCATAGCTGAGAATCATCGTGCCGTTGAGGAAAAGAAAAAACGAGCTGCGCGATAAGACAGAACACACAACACGCACATGTCTAATCTTGATCATGTATGCCCCACCTGTTGTAGGGGATTGTGTTCTAGGATTGGACTCCCGCGCACACACCAGAGAGGGGCAGCAGCACACGTCTGAGGCTGTTGCCATTGTCGCTTGCGATGGACAGCTATTAATGATGAAGTCGACATTTGTCTGGAGCTCATCTCTGGTACCATGTAGCTTTGTTGTTGATTATATCGTCAGACGCGCTTTAAGGATGAAGTCGACTGTTGTCTGGAGCCCGTGTGGCGCCGAGACCCACAAGCTAAGAAGAGAATAGTACCACTGCAACCTACAATGCATGTCGTAAGAGGCGACTGATGTATGCCCTAGGGATGCTACCATAGTAAATAAAAAGAAGCGCGGAAATCGGATGTGCTGGCCTACTTGTAGGTGCATAACTGGCACAACGTACAATCGCTCTTGTTCTCAGATCACATACAAATCACACAGAGTGGTTAACAAGTGGTCAATATGGAGCGTTCCAAGAAGAATATAGTGCTGTGTTGTAGGGCTAGCATTTCTTTCTAGTGAGGCCATATAGGGGACAGTCTTGCATGACATGTTCTGTGGTTTGATCAGAGATGCCAAAGGGACACAGATTGGATGGAGACACTAGTTGCATGTGCAAGTGTGTATTTAATCTGTTATGTCATGTCCCGTCTGTCAGTGGCGTCTGTGGCCTAGGGTTAGTGACTCTGTCTATTAACCCCGACGTTCTGAGTTCGAATCACGCTGCGGACAGTTTGCTGGCAAATTGTTTCCGTTGATTTTAACAAAGGACGATGGCGCCACCCTTTCAGAAAGCAATGGCAAACTACTGCACGTATAAGTGGTGCCTAGAAAATCAACGACTTGTTTACTGTGGTTGATGGCTACGTCCTTTGGGATATGCCACGATTTTCATTTCATGTCCCGAGATGAAAGATGATGGTTTTCTTCTTCTTCTTCTTCCTCGAACGCTCCATACTGACCACTTGTTAGCTATATATATATATGTCCTTTTTCGTCTTTACAACAGACGGTCAATTGGCAAGTGTTTTACTGTGACAACTTCTGAGTTTTCGTTTTTGCCTCTTGTCGTTCAGCTCATACATAAGTCTCTTCTCAAAAGACTCTGCTCCCTTTCGTAATTTGGCTTTCCACACAACTCTGTCATCAGCTAGTCTTTCCCATGTGCTGGGACCTATAGAAAAGTTTTCATTGAGGCTTTGCAGACATCTTTATATCTGAGCAGTGGTATGCCCTGGTGCCTCTTCCCTCAAAAGTTCACATAAAAACATTTGTTTTGATATGGGACAAGTTTCCATTCTTCTCACATGTCCCAACCATCTTAGTCGTCTACTGCTGAGCATACCCATGATGGAAGGCAGGTTTGCACGTTGCAGTACTTCAGAGTTGGTTATCTTGTCGTACCACCTGATGTCACTTGTTAACTACTCTGTGTGATTTGTATGTGATCTGAGCGTAAGAGCGATTGTACTTTGTGCCAGTTATGCGCCTACAATTAGTCCTCTCTCTCTTTAGCCTGTTACGCCCTTGGCGTTTAGTGCAGCAATAAACATACACCATTCTTCCCTGTTCATGGCCTTCCTCTGTATTGTGTTCCAGCTATGATTCATTTCCTTCAGTTCTTGCTCTATCGTTCTCCTCCAGGTCTTGGATCTTCCACGCTTTCGCCTACCCTCTGGAGTCCATCTCAGTGCAGTTTTCCGTGAATAGGTTGCATGTTTGTTGTTGTTTCCGTAACTTTAATTTTTTTTAAAGGATGGGATCGTTAGTCCCAAGCCCAACCCCCAACCTGGAGGACCAGGAGACCATGCTTCGTCTGTTCCCTCTTCAGTGACCTTTCCGGCTTGGGTAACCCTTCCGGGAACATAAGTTCCCGCAGTCCTAGCTCACTGTATCATTGGAGCACGCAAGCCTCCCCACCACTACAAGGTAATGGTCTCATGGGGAGGACAATTAGTCCAGCACATCCGATTTCTTTGATGCTTTTTATTTACTAGGGTATCTTCCCTAGGCTCCTACACTAGTCGACATTTACAACATGGCTTGCAAAGACGTCAGCAAAACGTAGTGGTACTATTCTTTGCTTCTCTTGCTGGCCCATAAACCACACAGGCGAGATGAATGTCTGACCATGTGTGTCGAGTATGTGATAGTTCTCGTTGAATAATTTAGGTTGTTTTCTAATATCCACAGATAACTAATTATAGTTTAAGAGTATGAGAAATATAAAGCATATATGAGTAAGCTGACAGACATGTGTAATGCGAATGATTCAACCGTAGCGATGAGTTCTCATTGTATGATATCGACCCGCTTGAGTGCCAACAGGATGTGAGGTATAGTTAATGATTTACTAGTAACAGCCATGTTAGTTCATACAGCAAACAGCAGATGAAATGAAAAGTGAATAAATTTTATTGTTTATTTTTGCAGAAGCGGATGAAATTGGTATTAGTTTTTGCAGTGAAAAATGGTGGTTGCAAAAGTGGTGATGATTTATGGTACTAATTTTGTTTCCCTGTTCAATGTCCCGTAAAGTTAATGTGTGTTACTCAAGCCATTACTGGAAGCGATTACTGCATGTTAAATGGCCACTTGGTGAGAATGAACTCGAATACACTAGTTGTAAGAGCGTACAATCTGAAAATGGAATCATTAAGAAGAAGGGGTAGACCAAGAAAAAATGGATTGATGGAGTTACAGACATCTTAAAACTCCACAATACCACAGCATATCAAGCGACAGAGCGTGGACTATCTCAGAAACCGATCATCAGTTAAACCTGCTACGCTTAACGGCCAAAAAGCAGAGAATGGTAAAAGTAAGAAAAGAAGAATATTTGAACGGGGAGATGGTCAACTTTTTAAAGAACATAAAATCAACTTCATTTCTCTTTCTCAACCTCATCGAATATTCTTCTTCTTCTTCAAACGCTCCATATCGACCACTTGTTAACCACTCTGTGTGATTTGTATGTGATCTGAGCCTAAAAGGGATTGTACATTGTGCCAGTTATGCGTATACAAGTAGGCCAGCATATCCGATTTATGCAACTCTTTTTATTAACGAGGGTCAACATGTGGCCACACTCAGTCGACCTCAAAACTAAGCAATGGGGAAACCTGACAGACCTGAAGCTGACTGCCCGGTTTGTGGTCCATAGTAAATTAAGTGCATGACCAGAGATCGATGAAGAAGAAGAATTACGAGGGTAGCTTCCCTAGGTTCTACATCAACCGCCTCTTACCACATGCCTTGTAGGTCGCAGTGGTACTATTCTTTGCTTCTCTTGTGGGCCCTGGTACAACACGGGCGAGTGTCACCTCTCGATCAATATCAAGCCCGGAAAGAGAAAAACAAACTGTTTGTGAAGGGAGATATCATTTTCCCGTCTTCATGTAGAACTAAAAATTTCTAATTTATCAACCAGCTTAAGCCATGCACGCGCTGATCTCATTTGCATAGAAGGAGGGCAACCAATCGTTGTCGTGCTGAGAGCACGTGGGCATTGTAGTCAAATGTGATGGTTGCTGAGGACTGAATCATGTTTATCGGGGATGGTTGGGGGAGGGATGGGGGAGGGGGTACTGTCACGCATGAGTTAGGTATAAATTGTATGGTAGCAGCTAAGCATTGTATCGGTTAGATGGTGACGGATGAGCAACTTGTAAAGCTGACTGTAGCGGTTGAATGAGTTATAAATCTTCTTCATCTTCTTCCAACGCTCCATATCGACCACTTGTTTACCACTCTGTGCGATTTATATGTGATCCGAGCCAGAGAGCGATTGTACGTTGTGCCAGTTCTGCGCCTACAAGTAGGCCAGCACATTCGATTTCTACGACGCTTTTTATTTACTAGGGTAGCTTCCCCAGGCCCCTACCTCAGTCGCCTTTTACGACATGCTTTGTAGAGGTAGCAGTGTTACTATTATTTGCTCCCCGTTCAAGCCGCCTCGACAACATACAGGAGATTTAGAATGAAATCAAGTAACAATTCGTGAGATGGATTTTCCTAACTTTCGCGTGCGTCGCTACAATCTAGATTGCTTCTGCTATGGATACAGTTTTTGCTTCAAAATTTGTTCTGATTTCTCGTATGAAAGATCAAAAGGGAAGATAACAATCAAATTGAATAATATTTCTCAGGGAACAAATTTGAGGATCCATAAAGGAAATAATAAAAATCTGAAAGTAAATGATTCCAGAGGCGGCATCATGCTGAGAGGGGCAGAACCGAAGGAAATAATAGACGCCTTCGCATATTTATGAGAGATCATAAAAAAAGGGATGAGATATGGTGAGGGGAGAGGACACACATTGGAAGTGGTTACAAAAATGAGAAAAGATTTTTGTATTAAAATTTTTTAAAAAAAACACCATATGGTCAATACGGCAAAACATATTTTATTTACAACAAGTTTTTTTCTTCTTCTGAAATGTGGTCAGGTTTAGTCATGGTGATTAAAATGGTGCGTCTGACTGATTTTTCTTGAAGGCTTGCTTCAGTATCGTCAGTGTTTCCCGTCATTCAGGCGAGCATTGCCCCGACTCAGAGGTACTTGTAAGTTCCTCATGAGATGGACATTGATAACAGCGGATAGCAGGTTAAAAATTATTTAATATTAATGAGAAAAAGATGGAGTGACGGCATCAAGAAGAGCCTTACGAAAATGAATATCAGCCTAGAACGTGCCTTAAAACAAGCACACACAAGATCACTAGCACCCCTTCCCCCTGCCTCCCCAACACTTCTATAAAGAAGTAAATGGTAGAAGAGGAAGAAGATAGTCGGAAGATCAGAATACTAAGAGCATACATATTTCCAGTGTGCAACATATGGGTGTGAAGCATGGACATTTAACAATGCAGTGGGGCCCGCGTGCCCAGCGTGTTCGTAGCGCGTTGGACTACGGGTGACTAGTCCTCTGTAAGTGCGGGTTCAACTCCGCGGACTGGCAGAAAAGCTACAGGTTCCCCAGATTTACGGTGTTCATGACACCGAGCCGAAGGGTTACGATGTTCATGACACCGAGCCGAAGAGCTTTCAGCTCAAGTGCTTCTGGATCGGACAAAAAACCAAAAAACAAAAAAACAAAAACAATGCAGTGGGAAAAAATATATAAGTGCTTTTAAATATCTTCTATCTTCTTCTTCTTCGTCGTCGAGCGCTCGATATCGACCACTTGTTAACCACACTGATTGATTTGTATGTAATCTGAGCATAAGAGCGATTGTACGTTGTGCCAGTTATGCGCCTACAAGTAGGCCAGTTCATCCAATTTCTGCTATGCTTTTATTTACTAGGGTAGCTTCCCTAGGCCCCTACTTCAGTCGCCTCTTACACCATGTCTTGTAGGTTACAGTGGTACTATTCTTTGTTTCTCTTGCGGAAACCCGGCACCACAACGGCAACGCTCTACCAAACGATTGGTTATTGGTTACTAAACTGACGTCATTGCAATCCAGGCAGACCCATAGGTGTGCAGTCTCCACCAACAGATATCGAAGAGTACACATACTGATGGTTCCCGTGGCTCACTGATTAAACACACTCCTAACTCTGCCCTTCATGCATCCAGTTCTACTTGTACAACAGGCAACTCCAAACTGCTTTAACCGCCGGATCGATTGAATATTTATTTTATTGTCTTTAACCGCCCGTGTGTTACCATGGTCCGCAAGGGGAGCAAAGAATAGTACCACTGCAACCTACAATGCATGTCGTAAGAGGCGACTGATGTAAGCTCTAGGGATACAACCCTAGTAAAAAAAAAAACAGCGAAGAAATCGGATGTGCTGGCCTATTTGTAGGCGCATAATTAGCACAAAGTAAATCGCTCTTAGGCTCAGATCACATACAAATCACACAGAGTGGTTGACAAGTGGTAGATATGGAACGTTTGAAAAATACGAAGAGACCGAAGAACACCCCTGTGTCAACAAATCTACAAATGAGCTCTGGTGAATCCTTGATGGCAACGCTCCTGATCTCGTTATAATTTACAAACGAGATGTTTGGGAATCTCTGTGGCGTAGTTATTTTTTTTTTTTTCGATCCAGAAGCACTTTCAGCTCTTCGACTCGGTGCCATGGACATCGTAACCCTTTAGTTCGGTGCCACGAACATCGTAAATTTGGAGAACCTGTGACTTTTCTGCCAGCCCGCAAAATTGAACTGCATTCACAGGGAGCTTGTCACCCATCGTCCAGCGCGCTACTAACAGGGCAGGCGGACTCCCCCTCATATCTTCTTCTTATTCTTTGCTTTCGTTCTTTACGACCAATTTTAATCATTCTTTGTGATATGTTTGATCTTTGCCAAGAACGTGTATACGTTGCACATTGGTTTGGTAGGCCTCTAATCGCATAGACTTCTACATATTTAGGACATATGCATCCGATTTCAGCCAAACCTCCTTAGTCGCCTCTTACAACATTCGTGGTAGGTAACAGTGGTTCTAGTCTTTACACCCCACATTTGGGACCCGGTAACCATTTGGACGACTCCACCTCATATTAAAGACACCTCCCATATCTCAATCCCTGCCCCTTTATCCCATCCTTACCAGCAACTTCGTTGCTTTAGGAAATGTTTCGATCCTTCACCCACGGCTGAACTTTTACCTTTGATCCCAGTTCTGACCTCTCACCCGGATATAGTTAATTAACAAATGTTCTTCACAGGCATGCCCTTAGCTTAGTTACTCCAAAGTGACACGTAACACTCAACCAATCTCCAACTGTCCTGATTGATTCAGTAACGTTGTGATGTTGCTCATCTTTGCAATAATATGTGGTGGGGGTGGTATCTGAACTTTGTACGTTGCTCTGTCTGTTCCCATTCGCTCTGTGGTGTAGAGATACAATCTCGTCTCTCACCCCCAAAGGTACTCCGTTCGCTACCCACGTAAAGCTATCAGGGTATTTGCATAGAGATTCTCTTTTCTCAATGTAGGTGAAATCGAGTTCCTAGACCTATCGGAGACCGCTGGTCTAGTCCTTCGTTAAGGTGTAACAAAACCAGGTACGGACAAAATCAGAAAGAACGAGAGAACGAGAGAGAGAAAGACGGAGAGAGAGAACGAGAGAGAAAGATAGAAAGAGAAAGAAAGAGACAGTAAGAGAGAAAGAAATAGAGAGAGAAAGATAGAAAGAGAAAGAAAGAGACAGTAAGAGAGAGAGAAAGAAATAGAGAAAGATAGAAAGAGAAAGAAAGAGAGAGAACAAGAGAGAGAGAGGTAGAGAGAAAAAAAGAGAGAAAAAGAGACATAAAAAAAGAAAGAAAGAGAGAAAGAGAGAGAGAAAGAAAGAGGGGTTGAAAAAAGTGAGGAAAAGAGAAAGAGCGAGATAGATAGATAGAGAGAAAGAGATAGATAGAGTGAAAGAGAGAGAGAGAAAGAGAGAAACAGAAAAACAGAGAGAAAGAGAGAGAACGAGGGGTTGAAAGAGGTGAGGAAAAGAGAAAGAGCGAGATAGAAAGAAAGAAAGAACGAGAGAGAGAGAAAGAAAGAGAGAACGAGAGAGAGAAACATAGAGAGTGAGAAAGAAAGAGAGAGAGAGAAAGAAAGAGAAAGAGAGAGGAAGAGAGAAAGAGAGAGGAGAGAAAGAAAGAGGGAAAGAGAGAAAAAAGAGGGAGAAAGAGGGGTTGAAAAAGAGTGAGGAAAAGAGAAAGAGCTAGATAGAAAGAGAGAGAGAGAGAACGAGAGAGAGATACAAGAGAGAGAGAAAGAGAGAACGAGAGAGAGAAACAGAGAGAGAAAGAAAGAGAAAGAGAGAGAAAGAGAGAAACAGAAAGACAGAGAGAAAGAGAGAGAAAGAGGAGAGAGAGAGAAAGAGTGAGAGAATAATTTAACACCACAATTATAACTTTGCTTCAAGCAACTAAACGGACTGTATTCATCATATACAATTTCCTATTTTGAATGCATCTTTTTTTTTTAAGGTCCTTTCAATAGCACGCGACAGGCCTGTGAAGGAGAATAATACTTCTATTGTGACGTCACATAGGCAGGTGTTCCCCTTAGCACGCGGACAAAATCAATCTTAAAAGAGGGCACGCGACTAGAACCCCACCTGTCGCGAAACCAACCAGTCACAGACAAGACAGATGACTTGAGACCCACTCCCGGCTGGGGCCAGGGACCAGGTCAGACCTCACACCGCTAAATCGGGATAGTTAGGTTTTATAAAAGACGAGAGGATTTGACAATAAGGGCTTTCAATTCTGTCTGTTGGTAAAATCTCAGAGAATCTGAACAGGGGCCGCAGCACCGTTGTCACCTGTTCGAAACTTTCTTAAGAAATCATGAGCACCGTACCTATGAATACCTAAATGTCCTTGACATTCTGTCAGTAACCTGTTCATTCGATCGCGGGAAATGTGCCGGCTGACAAGGCCGATAACTTTCTGTATTCAGTCTAGACTTGGGATTTGAACGCAGATAACAGCGTTAGCTTTACCAGACATCCGTAGATCCGCCAGGACAACCTTTGATCTCCGTACCTGGTTTTGTTATGCCTGGAGGGGAAACTAGACAGGCGGTTAGAAAATTCATCTCTTAATCTTGATTACATCGATTTCTGTTCTGTAATCAATAGTCCATGCTTGATTGATTGATAGGACCATCATCATTGCACTTCGGTGAGTAACCATGTGTGCTCCGATCTCTTTCTTAAACAGGAAGATCTCAGCTGCAGGGCACGAACTCCGTAGCACGGGTGAAGGTGACCGATGTAATTTTAAAGATATTTTGTAAGAATTTTATTTTAAATCTTTTTCTAAAGAATTTTTGCTCAGGCAGCGGTTTTCCAGCCTGATCTTCTCGATTTTGAACTGCTAAGGGTTCTTTTAGTGCTTAAATTGAACACGGGACCTACGTTTTATCGTCTCTCTCAGGTAGGACTCGGAACTTAAACTCACCTACACTGAGATCAAGGATCTCTGACAAAATATCCAAATGGTTACACGAGGGAGAGAACCGGTTATTTTTAGCACAAGAGGCGAGCACATAGCCACTACGCTACAAAGACTGCCTATACAAGTTAAATAGTATGATCGATTGATTGGGTCTTCATTTTGTTCTTTCTATGTCCTCTTTGTGTCCAGTTTGACACTCTCATCATCATCATCAAGGTGCGTCGCCCGAGTGGTTACCGGGGCCCAAATTTGGGGTGTAAAGAATAGAACCACTGTTACCTGCCACGCATGTCGTAATAGGCGTCTACGGAGGTTTGGCTGAAATCGGATGCACGTGTCCTAAATGTGTAGAAGTCTATGCGTTTAGGGGCCTACCAAACCAATGTGCAACGTATACACGTTCTTGGTAAAGATCAAACATATCACAAAGAAAGATTAAAATTGGTCGTAAAGAACGAACGCAAAGAAGAAGAAGAAGATCAAGGTGCGTATCCTTTATAGGTCGTTGCTCTCTTTGCGGCGCATCTGAAATTCACTCTGTCTCTAGCCAGTTCACCCACTTCGTCGATGGTCATGTTCATGGTTTCCATTGTTGTCGTTCTACTGTCTTTCTATTCATTGTTTCCCATGCTCCGCTTAAACTCTCTTTCCAACTCTTTTCGCCATGTTTCTTTTAGACGTCTGTACCTTCTCTTCCCATCTACTTTCCATCGGAGAGCTGTTCCAGCCAATGCACCTACTGGCATACAGCACACATGACTTTTGGGGGTCTCTGTGGCTAAGTGGTTAAGCCCTTTGCCTTGCGAGTCGAAGGTCGTGGGTTCGAATCCGGTCCGCGCCGTTCTGTTCACGAGTGCAGTTATTTCAAGAGATACCTAGGATTGTTGCTGAAGCTACGGAGTTCGTGCTTGTGGGAATACTCTCGGTAGGTGGCTTGTCTTTTCTGCGCAGAGGGACCGAGCCATATGGGGTAACACAAGGTGCAATGATGTCAATCCTTCGGTTTAAAAACGCTTAAACACATGACTAATCGTCGTACATCTTCTGATGATGCTCGTCCATCACGGGGTAATGGTGTTCACGCAATATTTTATCTAAGAGAATGTAGTTGCGTTATGTTTGTCTGTGTGTGCGTAGATCACGAGTGAGCCCGATACGGGCTTGAAATGTTCTTGTACAGTGTGGGCAAGGTATACTTGCACTTGTGGGAAGTTTTACTGCCTTTCTGTTTTGACGTTTTTGTTCCATCCGTGCTGTTCTACCAGCCTAGCAGGCTGAGGGACCGTGTCGAAGAAGTGTGCGCCAGGCTGATCTGTCTTGAGCAACATTCTCCCAGTTGTCGACATCTATGTCAAAAGATTTCATCGAGTTCTTGAGTGTGTCTTTGAATCGCTTTTTCTGACCACCATGTGAGCGTTTACCGCTATGCAGCTCACCCTAAAAAAGTCGTTTGGGTATTCTGCAATCCGACATTCGAGCTACATGTTCTGCCCATCGTGTCTGGGACTGCCATCTTCTAATAATGTCACCAATCATGGACAGTTTGTTCCTTTTAAAATCTCCTCATTTTATAACCAAATTTTGGACAGAAAATTTGCTGGATTCTTTTTTGTTAGAATCCAGCTTGTCTATAATTTGTTGGTTATTTCACCGGTGTGGTACCGGAACCAGCAACGGAATCAAAGAATAGTACCACTGCGACCTAAAAGACATGTCGTAACACTAAAAATATCGACCACTTGTTAACGTCTCTTTGTGATCTATATGTGATCTGAGCCTGAGAGCGATAGTACTTTGGGCCAGTTATGCGCCTTCAAGTAGGCCAGCACATCCGATTTACTAGGTTAGCATCACTAGGCTCCTACCTCAGTCGCCTCTTACGACATGTCTTGAAGGTCGCAGTGGTACTATTCTTTGCTCCCCTTGCGAGCCCCAGCACCACTCGGGCAAGCCTAATAAATAAAAAGCATCGCAGAAATCAAATGTGCTGGTATACTTGTAGGTGCATAACTGGCACAACGTACAATCGTTCTTAGGCTCAGATCACATACAAATCACAAAGAGTCGATAACAAGTAGTCGATATGGAGCGTTTGAAGAAGAAGAAGTTGGTCATTATCCAGCACTCACTATTGTGCAGTGCACACATTATCCAGCACTCACTATTGTGCAGTAGCACACATTATCCAGCACCCACTTTTGTGCAGTAGCACACATTATCCAGCACTCATTATTGTGCAGTGCACACATTATCCAGCACTCACTATTGTGCAGTAGCACACATTATCCAGCACTCACTATTGTGCAGTAGCACACATTATCCAGCACTCACTATTGTGCAGTAGCACACATTATCCAGCACTCACTATTGTGCAGTAGCACACATTATCCAGCACTCACTATTGTGCAGTAGCACACATTATCCAGCACTCACTATTGTGCAGTAGCACACATTATCCAGCACTCACTATTGTGCAGTAGCACACATTATCCAGCACTCACTATTGTGCAGTAGCACACATTATCCAGCACTCACTATTGTGCAGTAGCACACATTATCCAGCACTCACTATTGTGCAGTAGCACACATTATCCAGCACTCACTATTGTGCAGTAGCACACCCAAGACACTGATTCTATATATTTTCTGTTCTGTTTTTAAATTCAGCCATTTCTTCCCCTTCTTCTTCAATGATCCAGTGGCACTTGAGATCTCACCCTTCGGCACAATGCTATGTAGTGGTATCTGCATGTATTTGTAAGTTGTTCTTTTGTTCCGTACAATGTATTCCATTTATCTGGCCTTGGAGGAAGGAGATTGGGGACAATCAAAGGCTAGCGTAGCAAACCGTACACAAAACTGGACTGCAGGAAAACCAAGTAGTACAAAAAAAGACCGGTAACCTGGGCAGATGACGCTCAACAACCCGGGAGGGTAGGTCGTCTAAGGGTAGCTACCCTAAAAGAAAATATCAGCCTTACAGGTCGGTTGGGGACAGCCAAAGGCTAACGGAGAGCGAACCCAGTAAACGCTGATTGAAATCGGACACATCGTTGAAGGATAAGCACCAGAGCTGCAAATGGTACTGAAGATTATGAAAGTATCACACCGGTTCTTGGTGTTAGGTTGTTTATATATCACAGTAAGAATGATAACAATGGTTGTAAAAGAACGACCGAGAGAGAGAGAGAGAGAGAAATTGTGGTGTATCCGTTACTGGACGTAGCCATTAACCACAGTAAAAGAGTCGTCGATTTTCTAGGCACCACGTTTAAGCTCAGTAGTTTGCCATTGCTTTCTTAATGGTGATGTCTATTTTTACCTTTCGTAAAATTCCGCGCAAAAAAATGTGCTTATATATGCATAAGTGATACTAACTTTGGGGAAGAAACATCAAAGCGTTTTGAGAGCCCTTACAATCCAACCTTCAATGCTAAAACTGCACTTCAAGAGTTCTTAACACCAACCAATGAAAACACTGCACGAGCAGATGTGTCGCGTGCGGTACACGACCTGAACAAAGATGATAACGTTAGAAGTATTCAGGGCATGTCTTTTAGTAACTACCAGATCTCGTTTTAAAATTTTTTTTTTTTAAACATCTCAATTTTCAGATCAACTATTTTTTACTAACTTAAGAAGAAAAAAAAATTTGAAGACTTCTCGGTACGTTGTTTTTTTATCCTTTAATACATTATTTTTTCTCTTTGAAATATTTTGATTATCCGTTTAGTCTCTCTCTCTCTCTCTCTCCCTCTCTCTCCCTCTCTCTCTCTCTCTCTCGCGATCCCCGTATCCGTTTATTCTCTATCCCTCCCCATTATTTTTTTCGCTCTTAATATTGTCGATAGAATATAAGGTAGGAATTAAGAAAAGATATATATATATATATATATATATTGTGTGCTTCTGTAGCTTAGCAGTAGTGTGCTTCTGTAGCTTAGCAGTAGTGTGCTTCTGTAGCTTAGCAGTAGTGTGCTTGTTCACAACCCAAGAGTACCTGGTTCAAACTCCGTGGCGGGCAGTTTGGAAGCAAATTTGTTCCCGTGGATTTTTACAAACAGTAAAACTAGTAATATTTCACAGTGCTTGCTTCGTCTTCTTCTTCTTCCAACTTTTCATATCAATAGCTATTTAACCACTCTGTGTGATTTGTATGTGATCTGAGCCACCTTCTTCTTCCAACTTTTCATATCGATAGCTATTTAACCACTCTGTGTGATTTGTATGTGATCTGAGCCACCTTCTTCTTCCAACTTTTCATATCGATAGCTATTTAACCACTCTGTGTGATTTGTATGTGATCTGAGCCACCTTCTTCTTCCAACTTTTCATATCGATAGCTATTTAACCACTCTGTGTGATTTGTATGTGATCTGAGCCACCTTCTTCTTCCAACTTTTCATATCGATAGCTATTTAACCACTCTGTGTGATTTGTATGTGATCTGAGCCACCTTCTTCTTCCAACTTTTCATATCAATAGCTATTTAACCACTCTGTGTGATTTGTATGTGATCTGAGCCACCTTCTTCTTCCAACTTTTCATATCGATAGCTATTTAACCACTCTGTGTGATTTGTATGTGATCTGAGCCACCTTCTTCTTCCAACTTTTCATATCAATAGCTATTTAACCACTCTGTGTGATTTGTATGTGATCTGAGCCACCTTCTTCTTCCAACTTTTCATATCAATAGCTATTTAACCACTCTGTGTGATTTGTATGTGATCTGAGCCACCTTCTTCTTCCAACTTTTCATATCGATAGCTATTTAACCAATCTGTGTGATTTGTATGTGATCTGAGCCACCTTCTTCTTCCAACTTTTCATATCGATAGCTATTTAACCAATCTGTGTGATTTGTATGTGATCTGAGCCACCTTCTTCTTCCAACTTTTCATATCAATAGCTATTTAACCACTCTGTGTGATTTGTATGTGATCTGAGCCACCTTCTTCTTCCAACTTTTCATATCAATAGCTATTTAACCACTCTGTGTGATTTGTATGTGATCTGAGCCACCTTCTTCTTCCAACTTTTCATATCAATAGCTATTTAACCACTCTGTGTGATTTGTATGTGATCTGAGCCACCTTCTTCTTCCAACTTTTCATATCGATAGCTATTTAACCACTCTGTGTGATTTGTATGTGATCTGAGCCACCTTCTTCTTCCAACTTTTCATATCGATAGCTATTTAACCACTCTGTGTGATTTGTATGTGATCTGAGCCACCTTCTTCTTCCAACTTTTCATATCGATAGCTATTTAACCACTCTGTGTGATTTGTATGTGATCTGAGCCACCTTCTTCTTCCAACTTTTCATATCGATAGCTATTTAACCACTCTGTGTGATTTGTATGTGATCTGAGACTAAAAGCGATTGTACGTTGTGCCAGTTATGCGCCAACAAGTAGGTCAGCACATACGATTTCTGCGATGCTTTTTATTTACTTAGGTAGCTTCCTAGGTCAGTCGCCTCTTACGACATGCCTTGTAGGTCGCAGTGGTACTATTCTTTGCTTTCCTTGTGGGCCCCGGCACAACACGAGCGATTTCACCGTTCAGAAAGCAGTGGCAAACTACTGAACGTATAAATGGTGTCTTGAAAATCAACGACTAGTTTACTGCAGTTAATTGCGAGGTTCTGTAAAGGATATGCTCTGATTACGAATTCATGCTTCATACAATAATCTCTGCATGTAGGGTGATGGTTCTGGTGGAGAGGGACTGTGACACATGGGTAAAACCCGGTGCAGTACAGACAATCATTCGGCTTTAGACCAGTGCTGTCCAAGGCTTAGATATATTTTAGGCGCATATATATATATATATCGCGACCGTTCTTTTTCGGCCATGTTTATCATTCTTATTGTGATGCATACACAGCCTTTGCCAAGAACGCAATTTAACGTCACAACGTTCAGTACCATTTGGAGCTCTAGTGCTTATCCTTCGGTGAAGTGTCCGATTTCAACCAGCGTTTACTGGGTTCGCTCTCCGTCAACCTTTTGCTGTCCCCAGCCATCCTACAAGGCAGCAGGTTGCTATTTTATTTTAGGGTATCGACCCTTAGACGACCTACCCTCCCGGGCTGATGAGCCTCATCTGCCCAGTGGCGCAACTTACTGTTGTTATCCAGCCCCTATGAATTATGGGTTTTGCACCCTTTCGCATATATATATATATATATATATATATATATCGAGTGGGCACGTCTCACTAAGGCATATAGAGACGCGGGCGCCGTGTGATATTTACAATAATAGTTATGAAGTAATATTAACCTTTTCACCGCTCTGAGCCGATATAGTGGCTTGCACTGTTTTCAAGACGACGCAAAGCCAAATTACTGGATAATTCAGAATGAAAATCGTGGCATATCCTTTACGGGACGTAGCTATCAACCACAGTAAATGAGTCGTTGATTTTCTAAGCATCACTTATACGTTCAGTAGTTTGTCATTTCTTTCTGAACGGTGAGGTCTATTTTTAACTTTCGTAAAAATTCCACGGAAACGAATTTGCTTCCAAATTGGCTGCCGTGTTGGAACCAGGTACGCTTGGGTTGCGAATCAAGCTTCCTACCGCTTAAGTGTGCGCGTTCAATTCCGCGGGATGGCAGAAAAAGCCACATATTCCCCAGATTTACGGCGTTCGTGGCACCGAGCCGAAGGGTTACGATGTCCATGGCACCGAGCCGAAGAGCTGAAAAAAATCTTCTGGATCGGAAAAAAAAAAATCTACAACAGCTCACAGAGTACATTTCAAATATAAATGCGTCCGGCGGTAAATGTGTCCGGCGGTAAATGTGTCCGGCAGTAAAAAAACAAACAACGGAATGAGAAGGTTAATACTAACATTAAAACAAAATAATTCTGTTTAAACTGTCGTTACAGTTTGTAATACCTCTTTTTAGGGCGGTGTAGAACATGTGGGACATGAGACTGTAGAATTTAGTGGCCGCGTGGCTAGCGCAGTCACCTGAAGCTGTTCAGGTTATGATTTGTCCTCATGTTCCCGAAAGAAAAAAAACGAAATGGCATTACAGTGAGTTGAACCCGGTTCTTCCGCTTGGGAGCCACGTTCTAATCCGTTTGGCAACACTTGTGAAAAATCATAATAGATGAATACACTGACTAAGCCTACCATTTAAACCAAAAATATTGCAGTTACGAAAAAAACTGAAACATATTTCGGAAATATTAAACATTATTCGGAAATATTAAACATTATTCGGCGCACGAGTGGTTACCGGGGCCCAAATTTGGGGTGTAAAGAATAGAACCACTGTTACCTGCCACGCATGTCGCTAGATGCGACTAGGGAGGTTTGGATGAAATCGGATGCACGTGTCCTAAAGGTGTAGAAGTCTATACGTTTAGGGGTCTACCAAACCAATGTGTAACGTATACACGTTCTTGACAAAGACCAAACATCACAAAAAGTGATTAAAATTGGTCGTAAAGAACGAACAAAAGAAGATGAAGAAACATTATTTGAAAATATTAAACATTATTTGGAAATACTAAACATTTTTTGGAAATAATTTATATTCTTAAATTATAATTAGTGTTAAAGTCGGCGGAAGAAAATATGGCGCCAGGGACGCAGAACATGGGCGCCAAGATGCACGCGAGCGCCTCGTTGCACAGCCTGAACTTGGTGGTATTTTGATCGTAGCTTACAAGTGACGAGTCAGCAGAATTTACCTCGGGTTTTGAATCCACAAAACACCTGTCTAGTCAGCAGACGGCACGGAAAGGTGAAAGGTATTTTTATCTATTGTTAGTATCACCCGGTGCTCTCTGAAACTAGGTTAAATGACACGACCCTTTGCCCCCGTCTCAAAGTTTTCCTGTTCTTTACAGAAAGTGAACTTTTCACACTTTTCCGTCTTAAACCGATGCAGATTAAATACAAGTGGGCGTGGCTGATGAGGAAACGGAATAAATTGGATGTCAATGCACTCAGGGACATATTAGCGGTGCTACGTCCCTTTCATCTGAAAGTCTCAGCGTCTTAGAACTTAACAGTATTCTGATGTAAATGAAAGATTGAAACCTGGACAGTTCCTGATAGACAGGTCGTTAGACAGAGAACAATTCTCTTAGCGGGCTCCGGCACCACACGGGTGAGCAAGAAGTCAAAATTGTTAGATGGAAACTGAAAGCAAACAAGGCAGAAGGACTTGGAAATTAAATCTCTTTTACTGATAGCAAGTTTTCTCATTCTTCTTTTTCTTCTTCGCGATCACCGCTTAGACTGATGTGCCAGCTTTCCTCATAAATCTCATTTATATGGAAATCTGATTCATGCAGCCTTAGCATGGGTGGGTTTCGTCACATCTTCTGCACAATTTGGAGCTCTGGTGCTTATCCGTGTCCGGATTCAGCCATCGTTTACTGGGTTCGCTCTCCGTCAGTCTTTGGCTGTCCCCAGCCGACTTGCAAGACTGCAGGTTGCTATTTTCTTTTAGGGTAGCTACCCAACCTTCCTTCCCGGGATGTTGAGCGTCAACGGTCCAGGTCGCCCGAGTGGTTACCGGGACCCAAATTTGGGTGTAAAGAATAGAACCACTGTTACCTGCCACGCATGTCGTAAGAGGCGACTAATGAGGTTTGGTCTAAATCGGATGCACATGTCCTAAACGTATACAAGTCTATGCGTTTAGGTGCCTACCAAACCAATGTGTAACGTATACGTCGTTCTTGACAATGATCAAACATATCACAAGAGTGATTAAAATTGGTCGTAAAGAACAAACAAAGAAGAAGAAGATCGGTCCAGGTTACCAGTCTTTTTTTGGACTAATTGGTTTGCCTGCCGTCCAGTTTTGTATACGGCTTGCTCCGCTAGCCTTTGATTGTCCCCAGTCAAACTACAAGGCAGTAGTAGTGTTTTCTCATTCAAGTAGTAGCATATCCCTTGCGGAACGTCGCTTTCATAACAACCCGTCTCAAAAACTTTCTATCTCTAAAACGTTCTCCCGCCTTCCCCAGCGTCAAGTTCAAGGTTAATTGATGTCCTCCTACCGCCTTCGTCTTCATCATCCCCTGCCTGGTACTCCGGGAACCAAGCCTTCCATTACCGTTCTCCCCAAACCACTGTTACGTTTAACGTTGCCAAAATATTTCATCTTCCGGGATTAGATGTTATTTCTGAGCTAATCTTCCTTGATATGCAGGTCTTGTAGGATCTTGTTCTTTTCTGTTTCTACAAGACCTGCATATGTCTTTGTTTTGGTCTTCTTCTTCTGTCTAGGATGTTCTAAGAAGTTTTCTGTAACATCTTGTTTCAAAAGCTTCAATTTTGTTGTGTAATTTTTGTGTTATGATCCCCGATTCCTATCCATAGATTAACTAATAAATAATAATTCCTCTCGTACCGTTATACGTTACATAGGGCCTGCACGTAATTTCTCCATACCGCTCTATCCTGGGCAACTCGCTCAATCTCCTCCATGGAACTGAGACCGATATTTCTTGCCTCTCTCATCAAAGTTCGCTTCAGGGTCTCCTTAGGTCGACCTCTCTTTCTTGAACCCTTTGCATCCCACTTCAATGCCTGCTTTGATATTCGTTGATCATTTCTCCTCAAGGTGTGCCCAACATATCTCCATCTTCTCTTTCTTATACCCTTTGCATCCCACTTCAATGCCTGCTTTGATATTCTTTGATCATATCTCCTCAAGGTGTGCCCAACATATCTCCATCTTCTCCTTCTTATAACAGTTGTCACTAGTGGTTGACCAGACATGTCTCTGATTTCATCACTTTTCCTGAATTCGTTCCATTTTATATTCATTATTTTTCGCAGACATCTATTTTCAAATGCATTCAACTTGCTTTCTATATCTTTAGTCATTTTCCAACTCTCGCTGGCATATGTTAGGATTGATACAACATTTGAATTGAAAATTCGTAATTTAGTTTTAATACTATATAACTTGCAGTTCCATATTTTATTTAGACTTTTAAAAGCTGATGTATCCATAGATTGCCACAGGGAATATGCATGTTCTCAGAAGTCTTAGTTTTGTAGTTTTCTCATATCGAAGTTTAACTCTTTCACTTGGTCATTTATTTTACCACAAAATGTATTTATATTGTAATGTATACTTATTTAGCCGATGTACTCGATTTTCGTGATCTTAACAAATCATACGAGCCAATATATCGGCATGGAAGGGTGAAAGTGTTAATTTGTAATTTAGACGTCAAAACAATGTCCAGTAATTTGTAATTTAGACGACCATAAACAAGGTCCAGTAATTTGCAATTTAGACGACCAAAAACAAGGTCCAGTAATTTGCAATTTAGACGTCCAAACAAGGTCCAGTAATTTGTAATTTTGACGTCCAAACAATATCCAGTAATTTGTAATTTAGACGTCCAAACAATATCCAGTAATTTGTAATTTAGACATCCAAACAAGGTCCAGTAATAACAACATACCTCGGACATTCAGAAAACAATGAGGACAAATTTGAAGGATGAAAGCCCAGGTTCCTGCACGTGCGAGCTGATAATGAAACTAGTTGAGGAAAGTCATGGGTTTCCCACGCTGTTGTACAAACAATTGTGGAACTTTAAGACCGGTCTCATGACCTGGGGCGAGTTCTCAAGCCGGACAGTGATGAGGCATTGAAAAACAAGACTGGTTTCTCCAGCAGAAGAAGTCAACATGGATCCATGCGAGATGTATTATCTTTGGGCTGGGGAGGAGGAGGGGGTAATATCAAATCAATCTGCCAAATTGTCTCTCAGAAAGAGATGGCCAACACATGAACACAGATCATAACAGAAAATGTGTTCAGACAAGTGTACACATTATTAAATTCCTTCCTTCCTTCCAACCTACCTACCAACCTTCCAACCTACCTACCTACCTACCTACCTACCTATCTACCTACCTACCAACCTACCTACCTACCTACCTACCTACCTACCTACCAACCTACCTACATTTCTCCTTCTCTTTATTCTATCTTCTTACTTTCCTTCCCTCCTTCCTTTTTCCATTCCTTCCTTCCATTCCTTCCTTCCATTCCTTCCTTCCTTTCATTTCTTCCTTTCATTCCTTCCTTCAATTCCTTCCTTCCATTCCTTCCTTCAATTCCTTCCTTCCATTCCTTCCTTCCATCCATTCCTTCCTTCCATTCCTTTCTTCCATTCATTCCTTCCTTCCATCCATCCTTTCTTCCTTCTTTCCTTGATTCCTCCCTTTCTCCCTCTTTTTCATCCTCATATGAACATACAATTCATCGGACAGTTAATATATTGATGGTTTCTGCAACATCATGTCCGAAGGATATTATAGTTAGTAAAATGGAAGTTTTATCACGACAGAAAGGATATGAATGTGAATAAAAATGTGATTGCGCTCGACAAAATAGCAACAGCAGACTTGTATTACATAGCGCGTGAAACTGAGAATATCCCGGATTGAAACTCATTATCCAATCACTGTCGTTAAAACTGAGTATATAAATAGAATGGGCGGGGAAGAAAGAATATCGAACTTTATGATAGAATTTTAGATGTCTACAATTTGTGTATTATACGTCTAGTTGACGATAGTAGACCAGAACGTGGTTGACGATACTAGGCCAGAAAGTGGTTGGCAATACTAGACCAGAACGTGGTTGACGATACTAGGCCAGAACGTGGTTGGTGATACTAGGCCAGAAAGTGGTTGACGATACTAGGCCAGAAAGTAGTTGACGATACTAGGCCAGAAAGTAGTTGACGATACTAGGCCAGAAAGTGGTTGACGATACTAGACCAGAAAGTGGTTGGTGATACTAGACCAGAACGTGCACCAGAAACCACAGTATCACGCAACTTACGCTTATATATGATTACTCGCCCGAGTGGTTACCGGGGCCCATATTTGGGGTGTAAAGAATAGAACCACTGTTACCTGCCACGCATGTTGTAAGAGGCGACTAAGGAGGTTTGGCTGAAATCGGATGCATGTGTCCTAAACGTGTAGAAGTCTATGCGTTTGAGGGCCTACCAAACCAATGTGCAACGTATACACGTTCTTGGCAAGATCAAGCATATCACAAAGAGTGATTAAAATTGGTCGTAAAAACGAACGCAAAGAAGAAGAAGATACGATTACTATACCGACCGATATAACGTATGTCGCTGATCAAGCTACCAATGCTAGAGTAATAGGAGGTACTACATTCCAAACTACATGAGCCCGTGTGGTGCCGAGGCCCGCAAGGGAAGCAAAGAATAGTACCACTGCAATCTACAAGGCATGTCGTAAGAGGCGAGTTCTTATATAACCGAAAAAGACTTGTTCTGGGGATGAAAGTTCGTGTCTCAGCTTTAAAAAAACAAAAACATGTTTTCACTGGCTGTGAAATACCGCCTTTTAGGGCGACGTAGGACAGGAAAGGATGGGGGAGGGGGAGGGGTTACGGAGGAATCACGAGCATGAGGATTTTAATGGTCAAGTGGTTAGTGCAGTCACAGGGAAACTGTTCAGGTTATGATTTTTTCGCTATGCCAATAACAGAAAAACTCATTGACCTTACAGGGGTTCGAACCATCGCCTCCTAAATAAGAGCCCGAGTACTAATCCATTCGGTCAGACGCTCGGCTTAATAAGGCTTCAATCCTCTACGTAAGAAGGAACCAAGCTAAATGTGACAAACCATTCCTGCCGTATACATACAACCATAAATGTCTAACTCAAACGTATATCTTAAACCCTGCAATAAACATGTCGGCGCTGGACAGAACCGTGGTAAGAGTCCGGTTGTCAAACTAATCTACCGGTTTCAAGATTACAATAGTCGGTATAAATTTACGAGTGGTCAGTACCTGGTTTAAATGACCAAATAGTCTCTAGCCCACGGCTGCTGATAAGACGTTCCATAAACTTGTAAGAGAAACGTGACGTAACGGAATTTACACGTTCTCACAGGATTGTGTACACAATTACCAGGTAATGCGACCTGACAGTTAGTGGCATGGGCGTCCATACCTTCAAGCAAGAGGGGGAAAGTGTCCCCGTCCCCCTGAAAAGTGGATTTTGGATAAAAGTTTAATGCTAATTTGTCGCAAAAAATAACTACATGTGAAATGCGATGCCTACAAAAGTTATATTGCAATAATTATTCCTCTCGTGCCGTTATACGTTACATAAAGACTGCAAACAATTTCTCTATACCTTTCTATCCTTGGCAACTCGCTCCATCTCCTCCATGGACCTGAAACCAATATTTCTTGCCTCTCTCAGCAAAGTTCGTTTCAGGGTCTCAATAGGTCATCCTCTCTTTTTTCAACCTTCTGCATCCCAGTGCAATGCCTGCTTTGATATTCTTTGATAATTTCTTCTCAAGGTATGTCCAACATATCTCCATCTTCTCCTTCTTATAACAGTTGTCACTAGTGGTTGACCAGACATTTCTATGATTTCATCACTTCTCATAAATTCGTTCCATTTTATGTTCATTATTTTTCGCAGACATCTAATAGTTACCAACAATACCAGAAAAGACAGTCACCAACATCAGCATAAGACAGTCACCAATATCAGCTTAAGACAGTCACCAACATCAGCAAAAGACAGTCACCAATATCAGCGTCATACAGTCACCATCATCAGCATAAGACAGTCACCAACATCAGCATAAGACAGTCACCAACATCAGCATAAGACATTCACCAACATCAGCATAAGACAGTCACCAACATCAGCATAAGACAGTCACCAACATCAGCATAAGACAGTCACCAACATCAGCATAAGACAGTCACCAACATCAGCATAAGACAGTCACCAACATCAGCATAAGAAAGAAAGTTGGAAAAGCTTGAATTATATTGAAAAACAAAGAATGAAGTGGTTCGGCCACTTTAATAAAACTGCAACCAAACTCCATTGTATACAGAGTCTTCTACAACGGAACATCAGGAAAGAATGCGAGAGGAAGACCACGAAAAAGATGGTATAGAAGAATCCTGTCAAAAATCAAAACTATCACTCAAGCCACCAGAACAGCTCAAGACACAAACAGAAAACCATGACAGTTTGCAACAACCCGGTAACAGTGTGCAGAGACGGCAATGTCCGGCCTGTCCAGATCTAACTTCCAATTCACGCAAACGCTCAACTATTTGAGAATAATTGATATAACATAACTGGGGCATGTTCTGCTTCTTCTTCTTACAAATAAAATTCCTTCAAACTTGCACCATTCTAAAAAAATTACACATTGGACCCAAGCGGTGCTACGGAATTCGTGTTCTGCCGCTGAGATCTTTCTATAAAAGAAAGAGACATGATCACACATGGTTCTACATCGAATTGCAATAATGATGATCTTACTGTCAATCCTGACCCCCTCCCCCGGAAACATAGTTATCGGAGGCCATGTATCAATCTATCAGATGTAACTTCACAAAAATGATGAACAATCACTACCACTCTCTCTCACTCTCTCTCTCTCCTCACTTTTCTCTCTCTCTCTATCTAGGGGTTATGTGGCGTGGTGATAACGTTTCCACTTCTCGCTTTAAAGGTACTCGATCCGTTCGCACGCAAAAGGTGGACCTCAGAGATAACAGAGGCGACGAAAGACACTAATTATGAAGCGCAAACACGGGATCGTTCTAGAAATCTCTTCTTATCCTGCCGCTGCGAGGCAAGACAGGATTGGAGAAAGAAAGAAAATATTCGTTCCCAACGAAGATGAAAGTAAAGAAATCCTTTTTCCATACCTGGATGTATATTTGATAATACAGTGTTATGTCCGTACTGTTTCCATACCTGGATGTATATTTGATAATACAGTGTTATGTCCGTACTGTTTCCATACCTGGATGTATATTTGATAATACAGTGTTATGTCCGTACTGTTTCCATACCTGGATGTATATTTGATAATACAGTGTTATGTCCGTACTGTTTCCATACCTGGATGTATATTTGATAATACAGTGTTATGTCCGTACTGTTTCCATACCTGGATGTATATTTGATAATACAGTGTTATGTCCGTACTGTTTCCATACCTGGATGTATATTTGATAATACAGTGTTATGTCCGTACTGTTTCCATACCTGGATGTATATTTGATAATACAGTGTTATGTCCGTACTGTTTCCATACCTGGATGTATATTTGATAATACAGTGTTATGTCCGTACTGTTTCCATACCTGGATGTATATTTGATAATACAGTGTTATGTCCGTACTGTTTCCATACCTGGATGTATATTTGATAATACAGTGTTATGTCCGTACTGTTTCCATACCTGGATGTATATTTGATAATACAGTGTTATGTCCGTACTGTTTCCATACCTGGATGTATATTTGATAATACAGTGTTATGTCCGTACTGTTTCCATACCTAGATGTATATTTGATAATAGAGTGTTATGTCCGTACTGTTTCCATACCTGGATGTATATTTGATAATATAGTGTTATGTCCGTACTGTTTCCATACCTAGATGTATATTTGATAATATAGTGTTATGTCCGTACTGTTTCCATACCTAGATGTATATTTGATAATACAGTGTTATGTCCGTACTGTTTCCATACCTGGATGTATATTTGATAATACAGTGTTATGTCCGTACTGTTTCCATACCTGGATGTATATTTGATAATACAGTGTTATGTCCGTACTGTTTCCATACCTAGATGTATATTTGATAATACAGTGTTATGTCCGTACTGTTTCCATACCTGGATGTATATTTGATAATACAGTGTTATGTCCGTACTGTTTCCATACCTAGATGTATATTTGATAATACAGTGTTATGTCCGTACTGTTTCCATACCTGGATGTATATTTGATAATACAGTGTTATGTCCGTACTGTTTCCATACCTGGATGTATATTTGATAATACAGTGTTATGTCCGTACTTTTTCATTGACCATCAGCACACGTACTCAACATCAAGTTGCCCACTGCCCGTGTGTTGTCGAGGCTCGCAAAGGAAACAAAGAATAGTACCACTGCGACCAACAAAACATATCGTAATAGGCATCTGAAGTAGGGGCCTAGGGAAGCTACCTTAGTAAATAAAAGCGTAGCGGAAAAAGGATGTGCTGGCCTACTTGTAGGCGCATTACTGACTTAATATACAATTTCTCTTAGGCTCAGATTATATACGACTCACAAAGAGTGGTTTAACAACTGGTCGATATGGGTCGTTCGAAGAAGAAGAAGAAGAAGATGCCGACCTCATTTACTTACCAGCTGTTTTCCTGATACTCAGTTAACTCTGTTAGGATCGGAAAAATATTCGACACCCACTGTGGAATTGAACCCGAACCTCGCGTCTAAGAAGCGAGATTTTGCGATATTTGTTCTTAGATGTATGGTGCAGGTAAGATCGAGTTCATAGTTCTGTCGGAGACGGACGAGAAAACGTAGATCCCATGTTCAGGATGATCATGTCGAAACATGTAAAAAATATAGACGTGGACGTCTCTGTGGCTAAGTGGTTATGCCCTTTGCCTTGTGAATCGAAGGTCGGGGGTTAGAATCCGAACCGCGCAGTTCTGTTCACGAGTGCAGCTTTTTCAAGAGATCCCTATGATTTTTCTGGAACTACGGAGTTCGTGCTTTGTGCATTACTCTCGGCAGGTGGCGTGTCATTGCTACGGAGAGGGACCGAGCCATATGGGGTGAAACCCGGTGCAATGAAGTCAATCCTTCGGCTTAAAACCCTTTAGACTTTGCAGTTTTACAAAATATAAAAACAATAAAAATACACATCAACGTTTCGACCAAAAGGCCTTTATCAAGAAAAGTATGAGCATGTAAAAGTGAAATTGTTATTTGAAAATCGATAAGAACCGATTGCAAACTCTCAAAATTCATTAAAAGATTAGAATAGATTGATTGATATAACCATCATCATTGTACTTCAGTGAGTAACCATGTGTGCCCCGATCTCTTTCTTACACAGGAATATCTCAACTGCAGTGCACGAACTCTGTAGCACTTCGAGGTCCCCCGATGTAATTTTGAGGATGGTGAAGATATTTATGTAGGAATTTATTTATAATCTTTTTTTAATGAATTTATCCCGGACAGCGGCTTTCCAGCCTGTTCTTCTCAATTTTGAACTGCCAGGGATTCTTTTACGTTCTCAAATTGAACACGGGACCTATGTTTTATCGTCCGTCTCCGATAGGACTAGGAACTCGATCTCACCTACACTGAGATCAGGGATCTCTGGAAACGTATCCAGATGGCTCCACGAGGGAGCGAACCTGATACCTGTGACACGAGAAACGAGTACCTAACCTCTACGCCATGGCACGTCACATTCCGAGAGTAGTGCGCAAAGCACGAACTCAGTAGCTGCGACAACAATCTTATGTGGTTTCTGGAAAACAATTCCACTCGGGAATATATATGTGAGGTGGATTCGAACCACGATTTCGAATCTTAGGGTTTAATCACTTAGCCACAGAGACTACCTCACTGAAGTGAAATGATGATGATTCAATCAATCAGTCAATCAATCAATCACTAGAACTCTATTCAAAGACAAGAAAGAGGCAGATTGCATAGTTTTCGAAATTTCAGCCACTTAACATTCTTAAGTTCCATCTGCCCATTCATTGCCTGGTCAACTGTATCAATGGTCTATTCATCTCGCTGCCCAATGGGACCACCAAATATTTGATCTCTTGTTGGAAGGCATTCTATCACACTCGCAGTTGATCTCCCCAAGATCTCCCTGGGGAACTGAGCGTGGCTTGAAAAGCTGTTACAACTGATGTAACTATTCTAGGGATTATCTCGAACGTTTGTACCGTCTGGACGGATTGACCACTATAAACCAATTTATCCGATTCGCTATAGTCCAAGGTTGTAATTAAGATAAAACCTGGCTCCAGGCACATCCACCTTTAAACAGTCAGATTTCGAGTTGGTTATCGTTCCTGGGCAGTGAAGAATTATGATTCTCTGTGGCGTGGTTAGATGCTAGCCTCTCGTTGCAAACGTACCCAGTTCGCTCCCTCGTAGAGCCATGGGAATATTTTTTCCAGAGATCCATAATCTCAGTGTAGGTGAGATCAATTTCCTAGTCCTATCAGAGACGGACGATAAAACATAGGTATCTCCCATGTTCAATTTGAGCACGGTAAAGAAACATTGGCAATTAAACATGGAGAAGAGCAGGCTGGAAAGCCGCTGCCCGTGCAAAATTCGTTAGAAAGTTTATTTTAAAATTGTGGTATATCCTTTACAGGACATTCATAAACTCGTTGATTTTCTAGGCACCACTTATACGTTCAGTAGTTTGCAATTACTATTTTAAACCTTAAAAATTAAATTCCTACAAAAATATCTTTACCATCTTTAGAATTACATAGGGCCATGCTACAGAGGTCGTGCTCTGCCGCTGAGAATCTTCCTGTGTAAGAAAGAGATTGTAATACACATTGTTACTCACCGAAGTGTAATGATGTTGGTTCTATCAATCAACCGAACCGTAACATGCTATCCGTTCATGACACTATGTTTACTTTTGACAACGAGGCGAGACACACCTAATATTTTGGTTACTGATGTCATCTCTGGCGCCGGGTGTCTGCGTGGATAATCAAACACTGACAGTTCGAATCCAAGGTTGACTGAATTGGGGATTGGTGATATTCTACAGGTCCGGAAAACAATCACACGACCAGGTAAGATGTAGCTGGTCAACGAACAAACGAAGCTAGTCTTTGGTCAGGTTTCCAGTAACTAATTTGACATCCTGGTGACTTCATTACATTGCGTCGCACCTTGTTTAATTTGACACCTCACAGTTGACGTCCATCTATTATTATTTTGTGTTTCTTTACCCATCCTCTCTCCCTCAAGCGGGAAAGAGCTCGATCACAACCCAAAAATACCTGATTCAAACTCCGCGGCAGGCAGTTTGGAAAAGGGTAAAAATAAACACCACTGTTCAGAAAGCCATGACAAACTACTGAACGTTTAAGTGGTGCATAGAAAATCAACAACTTGTTTACTGTGGTTGATGGCTAAGTTCTGTAAAGGATATGCCACCATTTTCCTTTTTTCAATCCCCGTATGTTGCTAGGACTCGCAAGGGAGCAAAGAATAGTAACACCGCTATCTATATGATATGCCGTTAGAGGCGACTAAGGTAGGGGCCTAGGGAAGCTACCCTAGTAAATAATAAGCGTCGCAGAATTGATGATTGAATGTGTGGTTACTTGGAATTAATGGATGGATGGATGGATGGATGGATGGATGAATGGATGGATGGACAGAAGAAAGGATGGAGAGAGGGGTGGAAGGATGAATAGATGGATAGATGGATAAGTAGATAGATGACTAAATCAATAGATGGATAGATGGATGAATAAATGAATGGACAAAAGGATCGATGGATAAGTAGATGGATGAATAAATGGATAGATCTTCTTCGAACGCTCCATATCGACCACTTGTCAACCACTCTATGTGATTTGTATGTGATCTGAGCCTAAGAGCGATTGTACGTTGTGCCAGTTATGCGCCTACAAGTAGGCCAGCACATCCGATTTCTGCGATGCTTTTTATTTACTAGAGAAGGGGATGGCGAGAGAAATTTACTAGAGAATCACATGCACCGAATAAATCTTGGACAGATTGCATAGTGTTCAAGTCAGACAGAAACGCAGACTACAGAGCACATCCTGCAGTCCCGTCCATCATACCTACACCAACAAAACGAAATATAACCTTATGAACTAAGCGTACAGCGCAATCTATGGGGATCTCTCAGGGAACTCCAACTGACATGCAGCTTCATAGAGGCAACCCATCTCATGGTTTAGACGAGCATGATGAACTAACGCGCTCTCTCAAACGCACCGTCATTCAGTGGATCCCATCACATTGCAATATAAGCGGAAATGAAGACGCCGACAAGTTAACTAAAGAAGGTAGGCGACTACCTCAGACTGACCTCAAGATCAGTTATGAGGAAGCCAGAACAACCATCGGCTGGCACTATAGAGACAAATGGACAAAAGACCATCCTCAGGCTGACAACAGCGACGGATACTAAGGTCTGTCTCGAAGTATGGTCATACTTCGCCTCCGTACGGCCACAACAAACTCCGTGCCCACATGTTTCACAAATTTAAAATTGACACAACTAGCATGTGCACCTGCAAAAAGGAGGACATGAAGGGCAGAACACGTTCTTCAAGATTGTCAACTGATAGCAGGTATAAGAAAAGAAACTTTGCCCCAAAACATAGAGCTTCGCGAAAAGCTGTACGGAGGAACGGAGTCCCTTAAAAACACTGTAAAATTTATGAAAAAAGTTGGTTCATCAGTCTAGGCCGGGATCGCGAGAGAGACGAGCATAGGAAGCCAAACGCAAAGAAGACGCTTTACTAGAGAAGCTTCCCTAGGCACCTACCTCAGCGACATATAGGCTGCTGTGTTACTATTCTTTGCTCCCCATATGAGCCCCGGCGACACAGGGGTGGAATGGATGAGCGAGTTGACATATGAATAAATGGACGGATGAATGAATTGAAGGATGGATGTCGCTCTCGTGCCCAGCGTGTTCGTGCGTGTGTGTTGGACTACGGGTGACTAGCCCTCTGTGAGTGCGGGTTCAATTCCGCGGGCTGGCAGAAAAGTCACAAGTTCTCCAGATTTACGATGTTCGTGGCACCGAACCGAAAGGTTACGATGTCCATGGTACTGAGCCGAAGAGCTGAAAGCTCAAGTGCTTCTGGATCTTCCCAAAAAAAAGGATGGATGGACTATGGAAGTTATGAGTCGCTGACTACTACAAACCCATGCAGCTTGTGTGTGTGTGTGTGTGCGTGCGTGTATGTGTAAAATCCCCATTATGGGAATTGACCGATCGTCTGACCTCTTTTCTAATAATATTAATGACTGGAGTCTGAATTTAAAAAAAATTCGAACAAAATCAATTCAGACAAACAGATGAACTAACAGACTAGCTAGTATTACGACGAGTATTTAATCTCCGTTCAACTCTGGCTTTCTTAAATATTCCAGATCAGGATTGGACAAGGCATACACGCGTCTCACTCACTCAACGAGGCATGCACAGTTCAATTATTAGCTGAAGTCCTAGGTCAGCGTGACATTTGAAGACTGATTTTGTTATCTTAAATTTCGCGTTTAGACATGGGAAATCTGGGTCGTCTTAATGTCGGTTACTTTGATGATGTGGACAGAACAGAAGAGTGTTCAGGGTTTCGATTCTGACAGACAGGAGTAGACAATCGACCATACAAGGTAAAGAATGCATTGGCGTGGACCTGGTGTGCTTAATTATCTTGGACAGCTTTTACATTTTGCATAATCACCCTAACCATTTGATTGATTGATTGATTGATTGATTGATAGGACCATCATCTTTGCACTTCTGCCACCCGTGTGGTGCCGGGGCCCGCGAGGGAAGCAAAGAATAGTACCACTGCGACCTACAAGGCATGTCGTTAGAGGCGACTGATGTAGGACCTAGGGAAGCTACCTAGTAAATAAAAAGCATCACAGAAATCGGATGGCTGGCCTACTTGTAGGCGCATAACTGCCACAACGTACAATCGCGCTTAGGCTCAGATCACATATAAATCACACAGAGTGGTTAACAAATGGTCGATACGGAGCGTTCGAAGAAGAAGATTGATTGAATGAATTATCATCGCACTTTGGTGAGTAACCATGTGTGCTCAGATCCATTTCTTACACGGGAAGATCTCATCTACAGTGTACGAACACCGTAGCACCGGCGAGGGTAACCAGTGTAATTTTGATGACGGTGAAGATATTTTGTATTAATTTTATTTTAAATCTTATCTAGTTAATTTTTACCCGGGCTGCGGCTTTCCAGCCTGCTCTTCTCGATGTTGAACTACCAAGGGTTCTTTTACGTGCTCAAATGACATAACAAGGTAGAGAATGCATTGACTTGACGCGTACCTGAGGTTTTAGTTATCGTGGACAGGCTTCTACATTTTGTCAAATAGCCCTAATCAGTGGCGGATTGTGATCGTATTTGTTGGTGGGGCCAAACTTTATGGAAAATCATGGCTTTGGGCTAGGTTATATTTTAGTTAATTAAATAATAATACATGTTATACATTATTTTTGGTGGGGCCCGGCCCTCTGGCCCTTAATGACGAGCCGCCACTGGCCCTAATCATTTGATTGATTAATAGAACCATCACCATTATAATGATAAACATTTGGTAGAACGACAGTAGAACGACAGAAAAGAAAATCTTTTGTGAAAGCTTTATATGTTAAACGGCACAAGAAGAAGAAATATATGTGAATCTATATGTTTTTCCGCTTTGGGGGTCTCAGTGGCTAAGTGGTTAAGCCCTTTGCCTTGTGAGTCGAAGGTCGTGGGTTCGAATCCGGATCGCGCCGTTCTGTTCACGAGTGCAGTTTTTCCAGAGACCCCTAGGATTGTTGCTGGAGCTACGGAGTTCGTGCTTTGTGCAATACTCTCGGCAGGTGGCTTGCCATTTCTGCGGAGAGGACCGAGCCATATGGGGTAAAACCCGGTGCAATGAAGTCAACCCTTCGGCTTTAAAACCCTTTTAATGTTTTTCCGCGATCCAGAAGCACTTGAGCTTTCAGCTCTTCGGCTCGGTGCCATGGACATCGTAACCCTTCGGTTCGGTGCCACGAACACCGTAAATCTGGGGGAACCTGTGGCTTTTCTGCCAGTCCGAGGAATTAAACCACACTTCCAGGGGGCTTGTCACCTGTCGTTCAACGCGCTACAAACGCGCTGAGCAGGCGGACATAGATATATATGTATAGATGTTAACATGGGCATCTATACCATATACCAGTAAAGTATGTGGGGAGGGGTAGGAGTTCTTCCCTTCTCTTCTTGGTAAATCGCTTTTGGAGGAGTAAAACAGTTTCATGTCAATCTAGTCTTCTTCAATTCCGTACAGTAAACTACCAACTACAAAATTTATTTGATTCATTTTGTTACCCCTTACTTTCATACTGTAAAAATAAATATGGATACCCATAGATGAACAAGGGGAGAGAATGAGCTATCATCTTAAACCTACTGTAAGTTCTTGCATAGTTTCTATTTATAGACGTATCGCCGATTGCAATCACGTGATATAGGGGGGACCGAATGAGATTCTACACTCACAAATATAGACACACTGAACAAGGTTACTGTTAGTCTCTTCTTCTTCTTTGCGTTCGTTCTTTACGACCAATTTTAATCACTCTTTGTGAAATGTTTGATCTTTGCCAAGAACGTGTATACGTTGCACATTGATTTGTAGGCCCCTAAACGCATAGACTTCTCACGTTTAGGACATGTGCATCCGATTTCAACCAAACCTCCTTAGTCGCCTCTTACGACATGCTGGCAGGTAACAGTGGTTCTATTCTTTATACCCCAAATTTGGGCCCCGGTAACCACTCGGGCGAACTACTGTTAGTTAATTGCATATCCTTTACAAGACTGTGAATCAACCCCAGCTTGTTAACGCCGTTTGTGATTTTTCTAGGCATTATTACGTTCAGTAGTTTGCCATTGCTTTCTGAACGGGTGGTGCCATCGTCCTTTGTAAAAATCCACACGAAATAATTTGCTTCCAATCGGCTTGCAGCGTGATTCGAACTCAGAACGTCGGGGTTAGTAGACCGAGTCACTATTGCCTAAGCCACAGACGCAACGAACAAGGTTACTATTTCAAGTTATTTGGTAGACAATTATAATTTTTTTTAGAACTGATATTACCCCGTCCACGCAAAAGGTAGACCTCAGAGATAACGGAGGCGACAAAAAGCACTGTTTATGATTGATTGATTGATGATATTCATTATCTTTTCACTTCGGTGAGTAACCATGTGTGTGCCGTTATATTTCTTACACATATGGATGAACGAGTTGGGGTCTGGGCAAGAATATTCTGTAGCACCGGGAGAGTCCCTGATTTAATTTTGAAGATGGTGAAGATATTTCTACAGGTGCTCGAGGGGAACCTGCAGGGAAAACGAAAAGAGGACGCCCTAAGCAGACTTGGAGACGAGGTCTTACTGAGGAGCTGAAGAGTGCTCAATTGACCTGGGAGAACATAAAAGAACAGCCAGAGACCGAGAAGAGTGGCGAACAACTGTTGAGGCCCTATGCTCCACGAGGAGCTCTCTCTCTCTCTCTTTAGCCTGTTACGCCCCTGGCGTTCAGGGCAGCAACAAACGTACACCATTCTTCCCTGTTCATGGCCTTCTTCTGTATTGTGTTCCAGCTATGATTCATTTCCTTCAGCTCTTGCTCTATCGTTCTCTTCCAGGTCGTCTTGGGTCTTCCACGCTTTCGCCTACCCTCTGGAGTCCATCTCAGTGCAGTTTTCGTGTCGGAGCCAGTCTCCATGCGCATCACATGTCCAATCCATCTCCAGCGTCGTCTTCGGATGATAGTGCCATATTCTCTTGTTGGCATCGTGCAAGCAATTCTTGATTCGAGATAGTAGTCGGCCAGTACACGCGTAAGATTTTTCGCAGACAAGTTGTATGAAAGGCGGAGAGTCTGGACATATCCTGTTCTGTCATTCTCCAGCATTCCGATCCATACAGCAAAGTTGACAGCACACAGCTGTTATAGATACTAGTCTTGGTTCTGATGCTGTATTGGGCAGATTTCCAGGCGGTCTGAAGGGTCATGAATGCACTGCGTGCTTTACTCAGTCTGTTTTTAATGTCAGATCCAGCGCCTCCTTCATTGCTAATAACACTTCCAAGGTATGTGAAAGCGGTTGTATCTCGGAGGGTTTTACCTTCTAGTTTGACTGGTGCTGGGGTTGCTATGTTCAGAGTCATTACTTCAGTTTTCTTCTGATTTATTTTCAGCCCAACCATCTCACTATATTGGTTAAGGCGGCTGGTCTTTTCCTGGATATCTCTATGTGTATGAGATAGGAGTGCGATGTCATCTGCAAAATCTAGGTCTTCCAGAGTGGATGTGAGCGTCCATCTAATACCTCTTGCCTTATCTTCCGTTGTTTTACGCATCACCCAATCTATGACAGTGTTGAATAATAGGCTGACATAACACATCCTTGTCGCACGCCTGTTTTTACTTCAAACTTTAGTTCTGAAGTTTCAACACTGCATGCAAACTTGCTGTAGCAGCTTTTATAATATTTATAAAACACAGTGGGATTCCATACCATCTTAAGATACGCCATAGACTTTCGCGGTGTATGCTATCAAAAGCCTTTTCAAAATCTACAAAGTTGATATAGAGTTTGCTTTGCCATTCTGTGCATTGTTCTATGATATTTCTAAGAGCAAATATTTGGCCTATACAGCTCCGTCCTCTGCGAAATCCTGCTTGTTCCTTTCTCAGTTTCTTATCCACAGCGTCAGTAATACGTTGTACGATGATTTTGCTTAAGATTTTACTTGGGACAGAAAGCAGTGTTATTCCACGCCAATTATTACAATCGGCAAGGAGCCCTTTTTGGGTATCTTGATGATGACTCCTCTGTTCCATGCATCAGGTATTATTTGGGCATTCCATATAGTAGTAAACAAGGGTTGCAATATATTAGCTGCAAGTTCTGGGTCTATTTTGAATAGTTCTGCGTTTAAGTTATCATTCCTGGTGCCTTGTTATTCTTGCTGTAATGATCTCATCCTGGCTGGGTGTTTCAATGCCAATTTCTAACTCCTCTGTTGGTTCTGGTATGTCTGCTACTACCGTTGGAGGTGGTCTGTTTAGCAATTCTTTAAAATGCTCTGTCCATCGTATTTCTTGTTCCTTTTCCGTTGTCAATAGTATTCCATTCTTATCCTTTATGAAGTATTTGATCTTCTGTAATGTTTCCGCTTATTAGCTTTGTAATTTTGTACACTGTTCCCTGATCACACTTTTTGCTGCTTCTTCTGCCTGTACTGCCAGGTCTTCAACATACATTCTTTTGTCGGCTCTCACAGCCCGTTTGATTTCTTTACTTGCGCTTTTGTACTGTTCTTGGTATCTTGCTTTCAGTCTTTCGGACTTTGCTTCTAACAATTTCTTTTAATATTCTTCGGCTGTCTATTATTTTCCATGTTGTTGGTGTTATCCATTCTTTTCTTTTCTTGTGCGGTACCCTAGACATGTTTCACTGCTCTTGCTATATATAGATGCTATGTTGTCCATGTTTTATCTATGTTGTCAGTTTCATCCGTAGTTTCATTACTTTCTAGGGCTTGGAATCTGTTCTTTATCTGCATTATAAACTTATCCCTTACTTCCGTGTCTTTTAGTCTATCCACATCGAACCTCTTTTGGAAGTTTTTCTGTTGTCCTGTTTTTCTTAGTTTAAGTTTGACATAAGCTGTGACTAGGTGGTGGTCACTACCAACATCTGCACCTCTCTTGACTACAACATCTAGCAGCGAGCGTCTCCAGGGTCCATTGATTATTATATGGTCTATTTGGTTTTTATCTCTGCCATTAGGGAATACCATGTTAATTTGTGGATATCTAAATGTTGAAATAGGGTTCCTCCTATAACGAGATTGTTCATGCTGCAGAAGTTTACTAAACGTTCCCCATTTTCGTTCATCATACCACATCCATATTTTCCCGTAGTTCTATAACTATGCGTGTTGTCTTGTCCGACCTTCGCATTTAGATCTCCCATAACAATGATAACATCATGGGATGGTGACTTGTCTAATTCTGCTTGTAGGTTTTCGTAGTACGAGTCTTTCTTTGTATCTTCGCTATCATTAGTTGGCGCATAGCATTGTAGGATTGTGATGTTTGTATGCTTCCCTTTAGTCTGATCTTAATCAAGCGGCTGCTGATAGGTTTCCATTCTAACAGACACTTTTCCACGCCCTTTCTTAGGATTACTGCTACTCCTTCATGGTGTAGGTCATCGTCTCGTCCAGAAAAAGGACTGTTTCACCTGTTGCAGTGGTACTTCTTCCATTTCCTGTCCATCTGCTCTCGCTAACCCCTAGGATATGTAGATTATATCTTCTCATTTCTGCTGTTATTTGTGATAGTTTTCCGGTTTCGTACATTGTTCTTACATTCCAGCATCCAATTCTGGTCTTGGTTTTGGCATTCAGGACTTCCGTCCTCATGAAAGTAGCTTCCTTTCGGCTTTCACCACTTCCAGTCATGTGAGTCAATGACTCTGGTAGCCCTTCATGCCCGTAGATAGGTTGTATGTTTGTTGTTGTTTCCGTAACTTTAATTTTTTTAAAGGATGGGATCGTTAGTCCCAAGCCCAACCCCAAACCTGGAGGACCAGGAGACCATGCTTCGTCTGTCCCCTCCTCAGTGACCTTTCCGGCTTGTGTAACCCTTCCGGGAACATAAGTTCCCGCCGTCATAGCTCACTGTATCATTGGAGCACGCAAGCCTCCCCACCACTACAAGGTAATGGCCTCATGGGGAGGCACGAGGAGCGGAGAGGATTAATGATGATGATGATGATGATGAAGATATTTCTGTAAGAATTTTAATTTTAATCTTTTCTTATGAATTTTGCCCGGGCTGCGGCTTTCCTGCCTGCTCTTCTCGAATTTGAACTGCCAAGTGTTCTTTTACGTGCTAATATTGAACACGGGACCTACGTTTTATCGTCCGTCTCCGATAGGACTAGGAACTCGATACCACTTACACTGAGATCATGAATCTATGGACAAATATCCAGATGGCTCCACGAGGGAGCGAACCTGGTACCTGTGGCACGAGCATCTAACCTCTACGTCCCAGAGATCCATGCATTGTTTATCAAGCTTACACAAAAATCCGTTCTATAAATCTCTTCTTATCCTGAAGCTGTCATGTAAAACAGAAGGGAGAAAAAAGAAAAAAAGATTAACGATTTTGTTAAGTTTAACGTATTTCAGTCCACTCTTAACAACTTTGAACTGTCTAGTGTTCTGTTAGGTGCTCAACTTAAAAACGGGACCTAAGTTTAATCGTCCGTCTCCGATAGGACTAGGAACTATATGTCACCTACAATCCGGTGTCGTTGGAAAGCAGACACTGGATTCGAACCCCTAGTACTTCTCTTCTTGTGTTCGCACGTTATGAATTCAAATGTAGTCATGGCGCCTGGTATGGTACTTGTGATTTTTGCTAGAAGGTTTGCATTCCTTATTATCAGTGTCCCCGACCATACGGGCATGTCTTCTCCGGCTTCAGAGATAATAGTACTTCTGAACAGGGTTGCCAACAAAAAATTGAGAACACTGAACTGAAAAGGCCAAAAAAATGTTGGAGAAAAAACAGTGCTATTTCATACATCATAAGAAGAGCTCCAAATCAAGGTCATCACTATTCTCACCACTAAAACCTGCACCATACACTTTATCAGTAGATAAGCTCTTTACCATATTAGGGAAGGCAGTAAAATCCTTGCAATATTTGTTAGATAAGAGCAGTTCTGTTCTTATTCTCACTATCGCCACAAGAAGCTGCAGCTGCGTTCTATTTCTAGCTTTTGTTTTGACTGATGATACAAGAGAGAACACCCTCTCAATAACAGCATTACTAACTGTTATTAAGCAAGTCAGAGCAAAGGTGGCAAGATCTTTAAATGACTTGTGTTGAAGAACACCAATTCAAAAAGCTTCACTGTTAAAAATCTATCTTTCTTAAATTGGACTTCTTCTTTCCAAACAATACAGATTATTTTTCTGTATTGTTCTTCTATAGCACTGATCTTTTCTCTCGAAATGTGCAGAAATGGTAGTTCTATAAATAGAGGTCTTGATGCGTGGTTTAAAATTATCATAAGGCTCAGTTTTGACAAGCACTAGAACCTTCTTCACTTGAAGTTTATTCTGTCCTGTTGATGGCGTCCTCTGTCTGTGTTTTAAAGAGTTTTTCATGAGTAGCAAGGCCGCTAGCTTTAGGCACGACGACGGTACAGTGGCATAACTTATAATAAGCATTTTGTGATCCATGAGAAGATATTTTGACTTATACAAAAGTATTTTCCCAATTGCTATTATATTTATTACTACTATTTATTGTTTCCATTTTGTTGTGGCCATAGTTAACGATTCCTAGCGAACTTACCAAAATTCCATAAACCATATTACCAAAAAACATATAACATGACTGCGGTGTATAGTTCAGAGGCGGGGAAAAACATATAACATGACTGCAGTGCATAGTTCAGAGGCGGGGAAAAGAGCAAATGAAGTGATGCAACTTTCCATAAACTTTCATAATCTTTAGTACTAAGCACATTTTTTAACAATGCCAACCAAAGTCAATAAAACACTATATTAAGTATATTAACCCAATTTGCTCTTAAGAATTATACACATTTTTAGAAAAAAAAAACATTTTGCATATGAAAAAGGTATATCGGCCAAATGGCCAAACACTTTTTTTAGGTCAACTAGTTATTAAAAAGTTTTTAATCTGGCCATAAAAATGCCAAATTGGCAACCCTTGCTTCTGAAGTGTGAAACACATCGTCATGAAACTGTTTATATTGATACCTAACCCTCTCTCCTCACCCTAGTTTCCTCACCCTTCACCTCAGCTTCCTCACCACTCACATTAGCTTCCCCACCCTTCACCTCAACGTCCACACCCCTCACCTCAGCTTCCTCACCCCTCACCTGAGCTTCCTCACCCCCACATTAGCTTTCTCACCCCTCACCTCAGCTTCCTCACCCCTCACCTTAGCTTCCTCACCCTTCACCTCAGCTTCCTCACCTCTCACCTTAGCTTCCTCACCCCTCACCTCAGCTTCCTCACCCCTCACCTCAGCTTCCTCACCCCTCACCTCAGCTTCCTCACCCTTCACCTCAGCTTCCTCACCCCTCACCTTAGCTTCCTCACCCCAGCTTCCTCACCCCTTACCCTAGCTTCCTCACCTTTGCTTCCTCACCCGTCACCTTAGCATCTTCACCCGTCACCTCAGCTTCCTCACCTCAATATCTTCACCCCTCACCTCGGCTTTCTCACCCCTCACCTCAGCTTCCTCACCCCACATTAGCTTTCTCACCCTCACCTATGGTTTCTCACCCTCACCTCAGCTTCATCACCCCTCACCTTAGCTTCCTCACCCCTCACCTTAGCTTTCTCACCCCTCACCTCAGCTTCCTCACCCTCACCTTAGCTTTCTCACCCCCCACCTTAGCTTCCTCACCCTCACCTCAGCTTCCTCACCCCACATTAGCTTTCTCACCCCCCACCTATGGTTTCTCACACCTCACCTCAGCTTCATCACCCCTCACCTCAGCTTCCTCACCCCTCACCTTAGCTTTCTCACCCCTCACCTCAGCTTCCTCACCCTCACCTCAGCTTCCTCACCCTCACCTTAGCTTCCTCACCCTCACCTCAACTTCCTCATCCCTCACCTCAACTTCCTCACCCCTCACCTCAACTTCCTCACCCTCACCTCAACTTCCTCACCCTCACCTCAACTTCCTCACCCCTCACCTCAACTTCCTCACCCTCACCTCAACTTCCTCACCCCCACCTCAACTTCCTCACCCCCACCTCAGCTTCCTCACCCCCACCTCAGCTTCCTCACCACTTACCCTACGCACGTCACTGATGTTTACAACTACACCGACATATCATTACAGTAAGTAAACTTATTATAAACTTTATATTATAGAAATTGTGTGAATGTACCAAAATAAGAATTATAAAACAGCTGTGGAATGTAATAACTAATAGTAGGTTCTATCACTATCTATCATTTACTGTCTGCTCCAACCATTCACAACATATTGTTATGTGCTGGCATTACCACTGTCGTGTGCATATGGCACATATAATTATGTGGTCAATTATCGGCAATGATTGAGGGAAAGAAAGTTTATGAATGCCAAAGATGGCAGTAGGAAGGGTTGTCTGCATGTTGTTATTTCTGTGAAGGATTGTCTTGAATTCCTGTTATTCTGTGAGTAAACACTATCACCCGTGTAGTGCCGGACCTCAAGGGATGCAAAGAATAGTACCAATGCGACCTACAAGCAGTGGCGGCTTGTCATTAAGGGCCAGTGGGGCAGGGCCCTACCAAAAATAAGGTGTAACGTGTATTTATTATTTTATACATTAAAATATATCCTAACCGAAACCATGATTTTTCCGAAAATATCTGTCTGGCCCCACCAACAAAAATTATCACGAGCCGCCACTGCCTACAAAGCTTGTCGTAAGATGATGTAGGACCTAGGAAGCTACCTAGTAAATAAAAATATCGCAGAAATCGGATGTGATGGCCTACTTGTAAGCGCATAACTGGCACAACGTACTACCGCTCTTAGGCTCAGATCACATACAAATCACACCGAGTGGTTAACAAGTGGTCGATATGGAACGTTTGAAGAAGAAGAAGTATACATTGAATTGTTTATTGTTTATTTGAGGATCATCTTCATCCCACATCAGACATGTCTATGATCTCCTCCCACATCAGACATGTCTATGATCTCATCCCACATCAGACATGTCTATGATCTCCTCCCACATCGGACATGTCTATGATCTCCTCCCACATCGGACATGTCAATGATCTCCTCCCACATCGGACATGTCAATGATCTCCTCCCACATCGGGCATGTCTATGATCTTCTCCCACATCGGACATGTCTATGATCTTCTCCCACATCGGACATGTCTATGATCTCAGTTCCCACATCGGACATGTCTATGATCTCAGTTCCCACATCGGACATGTCTATGATCTCCTCCCACATCGGACATGTCTATGATCTCAGTTCCCACATCCGACATGTCTATGATCTCAGTTCCCACATCGGACATGTTTATGATCTCCTCTCACATCGGACATGTCTATGATCTCCTCTCACATCAGACATGTCTATGATCTCCTCTCACATCGGACATGTCTATGATCTCAGTTCCCACATCGGACATGTCAATGATCTCCTCCCACATCGGGCATGTCTATGATCTTCTCCCACATCGTACATGTCTATGATCTCCTCTCACATCGGACATGTCTGTGATCTCAGTTCCCACATCAGACATGTCTATGATCTCCTCCCACATCGGACATGTCTATGATCTCCTCCCACATCGGACATGTCTATGATATCCTCTCACATCGGACATGTCTATGACCTCCTCCCACATCAGACATGTCTATGATCTCCTCCCACATCAGACATGTCTATGATCTCCTCCCACATCAGACATATCTATGATCTCCTCCAACATCGGACATGTCTATGATCTCCTCTCACATCGGACATGTCTATGATCTCAGTTCCCACTTCGGACATGTCTATGATCTCCTCCCACATCGGGCATGTCTATGATCTCCTCCCACATCCGGCATGTCTATGATCTCCTCCCACATCAGACATGTCTATGATCTCCTCCCACATCGGACATGTCTATGATCTCCTCCCACATCAGACATGTCTATGATCTCCTCCCACATCGGACATGTCTATGATCTCCTCCCACATCGGACATGTCTATGATCTCCTCCCACATCAGACATGTCTATGATCTCCTCCCACATCGGGCATGTCTATGATCTCCTCCCACATCGGACATGTCTATGATCTCCTCCCACATCGGACATGTCTATGATCTCCTCCCACATCGGACATGTCTATGATCTCCTCCCACATCAGACATGTCTATGATCTCCTCCCACATCGGGCATGTCTATGATCTCCTCCCACATCGTACATGTCTATGATCTCCTCCCACATCAGACATGTCTATGATCTCCTCCCACATCGGGCATGTCTATGATCTCCTCCCACATCGGACATGTCTATGATCTCCTCCCACATCAGACATGTCTATGATCTCCTCCCACATCGGACATGTCTATGATCTCCTCCCACATCGGACATGTCTATGATCTCAGTTCCCACATCCGACATGTCTATGATCTCAGTTCCCACATCGGACATGTTTATGATCTCAGTTCCCACATCGGACATGTCTATGATCTCCTCTCACATCGGACATGTCTATGATCAACTCCCACATCAGACATGTCTATGATCTCCTCTCACATCGGACATGTCTATGATATCAGTTCCCACATCGGACATGTCTATGATCTCCTCCAACATCGGACATGTCTATGATCTCAGTTCCCACATCGGACATGTCAATGATCTCAGTTCCCACATTGGACATGTCTATGATATTCTCCCACATCGGACATGTCTATGATCTCCTCTCCCATCGGACATGTCTATGATCTCAGTTCCCACATCAGACATGTCTATGATCTCCTCCGACATCTGACATGTCTATGATCTCCTCCCACATCGGACATGTCTATGATCTCCTCTCACATCGGACATGTCTATGACCTCCTCCCACATCGGACATGTCTATGATCTCCTCCCACATCAGACATGTCTATGATCTCCTCCCACATCGGACATGTCTATGATCTCCTCCAACATCGGACATGTCTATGATCTCCTCCAACATCGGACATGTCTATGATCTCCTGTCACATCGGACATGTCTATGATCTCCTCCCACATCGGGCATGTCTATGATCTCCTCCAACATCGGGTATGTCTATGATCTCCTCCCACATCGGGGATGTCTATGATCTCCTCCCACATCGGACATGTCTATGATCTCCTCCCACATCGGACATGTCTATGATCTACTCCAACATCGGACATGTCTATGATCTCCTCCCACATCGGACATGTCTATGATCTCAGTTCCCACATCGGACATGTCTATGATCTCAGTTCCCACATCGGACATGTCTATGATCTCAGTTCCCACATCGGACATGTCTATGATCTCAGTTCCCACATCGGACATGTCTATGATCTCCTCCCACATCAGACATGTCTATGATCTCCTCCCACATCGGACATGTCTATGATCTCAGTTCCCACATCCGACATGTCTATGATCTCAGTTCCCACATCGGACATGTTTATGATCTCCTCTCACATCGGACATGTCTATGATCTCCTCTCACATCAGACATGTCTATGATCTCCTCTCACATCGGACATGTCTATGATCTCAGTTCCCACATCGGACATGTCAATGATCTCCTCCCACATCGGGCATGTCTATGATCTTCTCCCACATCGTACATGTCTATGATCTCCTCTCACATCGGACATGTCTGTGATCTCAGTTCCCACATCAGACATGTCTATGATCTCCTCCCACATCGGACATGTCTATGATCTCCTCCCACATCGGACATGTCTATGATATCCTCTCACATCGGACATGTCTATGACCTCCTCCCACATCAGACATGTCTATGATCTCCTCCCACATCAGACATGTCTATGATCTCCTCCCACATCAGACATATCTATGATCTCCTCCAACATCGGACATGTCTATGATCTCCTCTCACATCGGACATGTCTATGATCTCAGTTCCCACTTCGGACATGTCTATGATCTCCTCCCACATCGGGCATGTCTATGATCTCCTCCCACATCCGGCATGTCTATGATCTCCTCCCACATCAGACATGTCTATGATCTCCTCCCACATCGGACATGTCTATGATCTCCTCCCACATCAGACATGTCTATGATCTCCTCCCACATCGGACATGTCTATGATCTCCTCCCACATCGGACATGTCTATGATCTCCTCCACATCAGACATGTCTATGATCTCCTCCCACATCGGGCATGTCTATG
Source organism: Arion vulgaris (assembly GCA_020796225.1). NCBI lineage: Eukaryota > Metazoa > Mollusca > Gastropoda > Stylommatophora > Arionidae > Arion > Arion vulgaris. Next base: position 3,933,582 of record CM036769.1, read on the forward strand.
ATCTCCTCCCACATCGGACATGTCTATGATCTCCTCCCACATCGGACATGTCTATGATCTCCTCCCACATCGGACATGTCTATGATCTCCTCCCACATCAGACATGTCTATGATCTCCTCCCACATCGGGCATGTCTATGATCTCCTCCCACATCGGACATGTCTATGATCTCCTCCCACATCAGACATGTCTATGATCTCCTCCCACATCGGGCATGTCTATGATCTCCTCCCACATCGGACATGTCTATGATTTCCTCCCACATCAGACATGTCTATGATCTCCTCCCACATCGGACATGTCTATGATCTCCTCCCACATCGGACATGTCTATGATCTCAGTTCCCACATCCGACATGTCTATGATCTCAGTTCCCACATCGGACATGTTTATGATCTCAGTTCCCACATCGGACATGTCTATGATCTCCTCTCACATCGGACATGTCTATGATCAACTCCCACATCAGACATGTCTATGATCTCCTCTCACATCGGACATGTCTATGATATCAGTTCCCACATCGGACATGTCTATGATCTCCTCCAACATCGGACATGTCTATGATCTCAGTTCCCACATCGGACATGTCAATGATCTCAGTTCCCACATTGGACATGTCTATGATATTCTCCCACATCGGACATGTCTATGATCTCCTCTCCCATCGGACATGTCTATGATCTCAGTTCCCACATCAGACATGTCTATGATCTCCTCCGACATCTGACATGTCTATGATCTCCTCCCACATCGGACATGTCTATGATCTCCTCTCACATCGGACATGTCTATGACCTCCTCCCACATCGGACATGTCTATGATCTCCTCCCACATCAGACATGTCTATGATCTCCTCCCACATCGGACATGTCTATGATCTCCTCCAACATCGGACATGTCTATGATCTCCTCCAACATCGGACATGTCTATGATCTCCTGTCACATCGGACATGTCTATGATCTCCTCCCACATCGGGCATGTCTATGATCTCCTCCAACATCGGGTATGTCTATGATCTCCTCCCACATCGGGGATGTCTATGATCTCCTCCCACATCGGACATGTCTATGATCTCCTCCCACATCGGACATGTCTATGATCTACTCCAACATCGGACATGTCTATGATCTCCTCCCACATCGGACATGTCTATGATCTCAGTTCCCACATCGGACATGTCTATGATCTCAGTTCCCACATCGGACATGTCTATGATCTCAGTTCCCACATCGGACATGTCTATGATCTCAGTTCCCACATCGGACATGTCTATGATCTCCTCCCACATCAGACATGTCTATGATCTCCTCCCACATCGGACATGTCTATGATCTCAGTTCCCACATCCGACATGTCTATGATCTCAGTTCCCACATCGGACATGTTTATGATCTCCTCTCACATCGGACATGTCTATGATCTCCTCTCACATCAGACATGTCTATGATCTCCTCTCACATCGGACATGTCTATGATCTCAGTTCCCACATCGGACATGTCAATGATCTCCTCCCACATCGGGCATGTCTATGATCTTCTCCCACATCGTACATGTCTATGATCTCCTCTCACATCGGACATGTCTGTGATCTCAGTTCCCACATCAGACATGTCTATGATCTCCTCCCACATCGGACATGTCTATGATCTCCTCCAACATCGGACATGTCTATGATATCCTCTCACATCGGACATGTCTATGACCTCCTCCCACATCAGACATGTCTATGATCTCCTCCCACATCAGACATGTCTATGATCTCCTCCCACATCAGACATATCTATGATCTCCTCCAACATCGGACATGTCTATGATCTCCTCTCACATCGGACATGTCTATGATCTCAGTTCCCACTTCGGACATGTCTATGATCTCCTAACACATCGGACATGTCTATGATCTCCTCCCACATCGGACATGTCTATGATCTCCTCCCCAAACGGACATGTCTATGATCTCCTCTCACATCGGACATGTCTATGATCTCAGTTCCCACATCGGATATGTCTATGATCTCCTCCCACATCGGACATGTCTATGATCTCCTCCCACATCGGACATGTCTATGATCTCCTCCCACATCGGATATGTCTATGATCTCCTCCCACATCAGACATGTCTATGATCTCTCCCCACTTCGGACATGTCTATGATCTCCTCTCACATCGGGCATGTCTATGATCTCCTCTCACATCGGACATGTCTATGATCTCCTCCCACATCGGATATGTCTATGATCTCCTCCCACATCAGACATGTCTATGATCTCCTCTCACATCGGACATGTCTATGATCTCCTCTCACATCGGACATGTCTATGATCTCAGTTTCCACATCCGACATGTCTATGATCTCAGTTCCCACATCGGACATGTTTATGATCTCAGTTCCCACATCGGACATGTCTATGATCTCCTCTCACATCGGACATGTCTATGATCAACTCCCACATCAGACATGTCTATGATCTCCTCTCACATCGGACATGTCTATGATATCAGTTCCCACATCGGACATGTCTATGATCTCCTCCAGCATCGGACATGTCTATGATCTCCTCTCACATCGGACATGTCTATGATCTCAGTTCCCACATCGGACATGTCAATGATCTTAGTTCCCACATTGGACATGTCTATGATCTCCTCCCACATCGGGCATGTCTATAATTGCTCTGATCTCCTCCCAATCATGTATCTCAATATGTTTAGGCTAACAACTCCCGTTCTGTGTTAATTGATGTGTCCACTGTTTTTTTTTTTGATTTCTCCGTCTAACTGCACCTATCGGTATGCACAACTTGCGCAACCGAGATAGAGAATACCCTTTATCTTCTTCGTTGAAATCTTTAGAGCGTATGTTTTCTCTTAGAGCACTGACGATGTCGCTTTTGTCCATAGAAGACTCATTCTTGATCGCAGTATTGCTCGCCAGTGCATCCGCTCTTTCATTCCTCTTCAGCCCAGCATGACCTGGAGCAAAGATGACACTATGAATATACGAAGTTAATGAACTTGGATACATTGATTGCTTGATTGATTGAGTGATTGCTTGATTGATTGCTAAATAGACCACCGCCAACGGTAGTAGCAGACATACCAGAACCAACAGAGGAATTAGAAATTGGCATTGAAACACCCAGCCGGGATGAGATCATTACAGCAATTAAATCTCTTAAGAATAACAAGGCACCAGGAATGATAACTTAAACGCAGAACTATTCAAAATAGACCCAGAACTTGCAGCTAATATATTGCAACCCTTGTTTACTACTATATGGAATACCCAAATAATACCTGATGCATGGAACAGAGGAGTCATCATCAAGATCCCCAAAAAGGGCTCCTTTGCCGATTGTAATAATTGGAGTGGAATAACACTGCTTTCTGTCCCAAGTAAAATCTTAAGCAAAATCATCGTACAACGTATTACTGATGCTGTGGATAAAAAACTGAGAAAGGAACAAGCAGGATTTCGTAGAGGACGGAGCTGTATAGGTCAAATATTTGCTCTTAGAAATATCATAGAGCAATGCACAGAATGGCAAAGCAAACTCTATATCAACTTTGTAGATTTTGAAAAGCTTTTGATAGCATACACGCGAAAGTCTATGGCGTATCTTAAGATGGTATGGAATCCCACTGTGTTTTATAAATATTATAAAAAGCTGCTACAGCAAATGTGCATGCAGTGTTGAAACTTCAGAACTAAAGTTTGAAGTAAAAACAGGCGTGCGACAAGGATGTGTTATGTCAGCCCTATTATTCAACACTGTCATAGATTGGGTGATGCGTAAAACAACGGAAGATGAGGCAAGAGGTATTAGATGGACGCTCACATCCACTCTGGAAGACCTAGATTTTGCAGATGACATCGCACTCCTATCTCATACACATAGAGATATCCAGGAAAAGACCTGCCGCCTTAACCAATATAGTGAGATGGTTGGGCTGAAAATAAATCAGAAGAAAACTGAAGTAATGACTCTGAACATAGCAACCCCAGCACCAGTCAAACTAGAAGGTAAAACCCTCCGAGATACAACCTCTTTCACATACCTTGGAAGTGTTATTAGCAATGAAGGAGGCGCTGGATCTGACATTAAAAACAGACTGAGTAAGGCACGAAGTGCATTCATGACCCTTCAGACCGCCTGAAAATCTGCCCAATACAGCATCAGAACCAAGACTAGTATCTATAACAGCTGTGTGCTGTCAACGTTGCTGTACGGATCGGAATGCTGGAGAATGACAGAACAGGATATGTCCAGACTCTCCGCCTTTCATACAACTTGTCTGCGAAAAATCTTACGCGTGTACTGGCCGACTACTATCTCGAATCAAGAATTGCTTGCACGATGCCAACAAGAGAATATGGGCACTATCATCCGAAGACGACGCTGGAGATGGATTGGACATGTGATGCGCATGGAGACTGGCTCCGACACGAAAACTGCACTGAGATGGACTCCAGAGGGTAGGCGAAAGCGTGGAAGACCCAAGACGACCTGGAGGAGAACGATAGAGCAAGAGCTGAAGGAAATGAATCATAGCTGGAACACAATACAGAGGAAGGCCATGAACAGGGAAGAATGGTGTACGTTTGTTGCTGACCTAAACGCCAAGGACGTAACAGGCTAAAGAGAGATATAAAAAAACAAAACAAATAATTTACCAAACACAGCATTCGCTCTCTCGCGATCGTTCTTTTTCGGCCACTTTTATCATTCTTATTGTGATATATTGCGGCAGTGAGGTGCGGCTCAAAAAGAAAAGAAGTAAAACAACATCACATGTGGCGGCAAAAGAGAGCACAGAGAACAGAGAAAACATCCTATGTATCAGCTCCAGTCTCCGGTTTTACCTGCAACAACTGTTTCAAGGATTGCCACTCCAGAATAGGCAATTACAGCAACAAGAAACGTGATTCAGCTCAGAACATACTACGTGACGCAAGACTTATTGTCTCCTGAGACAAAGAGGCCAATGATGTGATATATAAACAGCCGTTGCCATGAACGTGTTTTACGTCACATTGTTCATTACCAATTTGTAGCTCTAGTGCTTATCCCTCGGTGAAGTGTCAGATTTCAGCCAGCGTTTACTGTGTTCGCTCTCCGTTAGCCTTTGGCTGTCCCCATCCAACCTGCAAGGTTTAGTGAGCATATCATTTATCTTCTTATCTGGGTAAAAGGCTCAATTCTAAGGAGAACGTCGCGCCAGGATTAGTGAGCTGGTACTAATCAGGATCCTACCTCACCTCCAAGGGTGACCCTGGGAACAGACAGATGATCCTGTCTGGCTAAGCGGGTAGGGATCGAGGGAAAGCTACTCTGGTATAAGTAGTGAAGCAAGAGCAGTTACGCTATATGAGATCTCAAGATAGACGAGAAGAATCTCAGAGAGGCTGTTTCCGCACGTCTCTCCCTACCGATGGACAAAGCTAAATAAATTAAAAAACAAATGGAAAGAACTGATAAGGAACATATTCACTTCCCCTCGAAATAATGGTCGCAACGCCTTTACCAGTTCTCGGCAAGGATAGTAGGAAAAGCTGCAATATGACGTGACGACACAAGAGAAAATGGCAGTTAACTCCGTACAAGAGGCCAAGCGCAGATATATCTATTGGATAAAGTTGACAGAGCCCAAATCCTAAGCTGTGTTCTAGCACCTATCAAAACTGCCTTCCCTGAAACAACCGGGCAAGGTACTGTTGTTCTTACAACCTTTCCATCCCCGGAAAAACCGGACGGGTAATATTTCGCGAGCGCAAAATCTAAGTTGCGCTGATAGCGCCAAATGAAACGACCCTCTACATTATTTTTTCGCAACCCCAGTCCAGTGTTTCCCGGGACGAGGAAAAATGTAGAGTAGAAACTGTTCTCCTTTTCTGACCTTTTCTCACACGTCCACCCATTCATACCACTGTTTTGTCTAACTATCGACACGTATAATATCATAAGTAACCCTGAACAATTTTCTGAACAACATTATTTGCACAACAGCCATATTCTACACTCAAAATTATAATGTCTGTATAGAAGAAAAATATCTTCAAAACTTGCAAATAATTACCAAATCAATGAAGATTGTATGTATCATTGATAAGAAGGGATCTACCTACCCTGTTTAACTTATATGTCGTTCAGATTTCGATTCATGAAGATATGTCTGGTACATCTGAGAATCGATTTGTTAATTCGTGGCAAAATAAGGGAAAAAAAAGTGGATGAGATAAATTGTGGTCTACGATAACATATGGCCGGCGAGCTGAGATAAAAATTATAAGAAAAAAGACCACAACCGTCGCGTGGTCTCGCATTCCAGTATTGTTAGATAAAATAATAATAATAATTCCTCTCGTACCGTTATACGTTACTTAGGGCCCGCAAGTAATTTCTCCATAGCGCTCTATCCTTGGCAACTCGTTCAATCTCCTCCATGGAACTGAGACCGATATTTCTTGCCTCTCTCCAGCAAAGTTCGTTTCAGGGTCTCCTTAGGTCGTCCTCTTTCTTGAACCGTTTGCATCCCACTTCAATGCCTGCTTTGATATTCGTTGATCATTTCTCCTCAAGGTGTGTCCAACATATCTCCATCTTCTCTTTCTTATAACAGTTGTCACTAGTGTATTGTTAGAAAATAAAGACAAATCCATTTTAAAAGCAATGCTAAATCAAAGTTATATTATATGACACATTATGTTTAACACTAAGGAATATCAGTATTATTAACATTTTTCATCAATAAATAACAATGAACTGGTAGAAAAGTGTGAAACAGCAGAAAAACTTAGTGTGTTTTATCAAACATATACATATAACACTTAGTGTGTTTTATCAAACATATACATATAACACTTAGTGTGTTTTATCAAACATATACATATAACACTTAGTGTGTTTTATCAAACATATACATATAACACATATAAAATAAACGCAGCCACATAAACAGGAATTTTGGTTTTTCTGTCTGAGTTTGTCTGTCTTATGTTGCGGGACCACAGATAAAAAGGAGGAAAGACTCTTCAGACGATGGATGGAAAACTACAGATCTGAGGTGGCTAGACCAGATCAGATCAGATTTGGAGAAAACCGTGAGCATGTTGCGGTAATACTGAGGAAATGAGCGATATGAACATGTAACAATGTATATACATATACAGGGTATTCAAGATAAAAGCAGCCTGTGAATGGAGCTAATCTGGCATATATGTAAGAAAATGAGAAGGTTCAGTTATGACGTAGTATAGGTCAAGGTTGTGTGACGGTATGTAATTGTAGTGCGGGAAGGGGCGATGGAACAAATATGACATAGAACGAGCAGAACGTAGACGAGTAGAAGTCAGAACCGGTTTACATAGTAAATATACACCACGCAATAGGTTAAGTGGCAACTTTCGCTTTGTCAATGGGGCTGCAATTATCTTGAACACCCTGTATTTGTCCATATCTCCAGAAAGTTTCTTTATAAACAGATCAATAGTGGACAGTAAGAGGAAATAAAACATGCATCATTGATCGCCCGAGTGGTTACGGGGGCCCAAATTTGGGGTATAAAGAATAGAACCACTGTTACCTGCCATGCATGTCGTAAGAGGCGACTAAGGAGGTTTAGCTGAAATCGGATGCACGTATCCTAAACGTGTAGAAGTCTATGCGTTTAGGGGCCTACCAACCCAATTTGCAACGTATACACGTTCTTGGTAAAGATCAAACATATCACAAAGAGTGATGAAAATTGGTTGTAAAGAACGAACGCAAAGAAGAAGAAGATGCATCATTGATGTGATATTGATTCTGTTTAAATACATCAATGATGTAGCTAGTGATTCTGTTTAAATACATCAATGTAGCTAGTGATTCTGTTTAAATACATCAATGATGTAGCTAGTAATTCTGTTTAAATACATCAATGATGTAGCTAGTGATTCTGTTTAAATACATCAATGATATAGTTAGTGATTCTGTTTAAATACATCAATGATGTAGTTAGTGATTCTGTTTAAATACATCAATGATGTAGTTAGTGATTCTGTTTAAATACATCAATGATGTAGTTAGTGATTCTGTTTAAATACATCAATGATGTAGCTAGTGATTCTGTTTAAATACATCAATGATGTAGCTAGTGATTCTGTTTAAATACATCGATGATGTAGCTAGTGATTCTGTTTAAATACATCAATGATATAGTTAGTGATTCTGTTTAAATACATCAATGATGTAGTTAGTGATTCTGTTTAAATACATCAATGATGTAGTTAGTGATTCTGTTTAAATACATCAATGATGTAGTTAGTGATTCTGTTTAAATACATCAATGATGTAGTTAGTGATTCTGTTTAAATACATCAATGATGTAGTTAGTGATTCTGTTTAAATACATCAATGATGTAGTTAGTGATTCTGTTTAAAACATCAAAGAACTATGATTCGTAGACATCATATTGAGTGATTCTGTTTAAATACATCAATGATGTAGCTAGTGATTCTGTTTAAATACATCAATGATGTAGTTAGTGATTCTGTTTAAATACATCAATGATGTAGCTAGTGATTCTGTTTAAATACATCAATGATGTAGTTAGTGATTCTGTTTAAATACATCAATGATGTAGCTAGTGATTCTGTTTAAATACATCAATGATGTAGTTAGTGATTCTGTTTAAATACATCAATGATGTAGTTAGTGATTCTGTTTAAATACATCAATGATGTAGTTAGTGATTCTGTTTAAATACATCAATGATGTAGTTAGTGATTCTGTTTAAATACATCAATGATGTAGTTAGTGATTCTGTTTAAATACATCAATGATGTAGCTAGTGATTCTGTTTAAATACATCAATGATGTAGCTAGTGATTCGCCCGTATGGTGCCAGGGCCAATAAGGAAGCAAAAATAGTACCACTGCGATCTCATGGCATGTCGTAAGAGGCGATAGATGTAGAACACCTAGAATCTACCTAGTGAAACAAAAATATCGCAGAAATCGGATGTTCTTGAGACTCTGGAATGACTATTTGAAAACACTCTAATGACCTGCATGACTATTTGAAAACACTCTAATGACCTTGCAGGGACTATTTGAAAACACTCTAATGACCTGCGGGACTATTTGAAACCACTCTAATGACCGTGCAGTGACTATTTGAAAACACTCTAATGACCGTGCAGTGACTATTTGAAAACACTCTAATGACCTTGCAGGGACTATTTGAAAACACCTAATGACTGCAGTGACTATTTGAAAACACTCTAATGACGTGCAGTGACTATTTGAAAACACTCTAATGGCCGTGCAGTGACTATTTGAAACACTCTAATGACGTGCAGGACTATTTGAAAACACTCTAATGACTGCGGTGCTATTTGAAAACACTCTAATGACCTTGCAGGGACTATTTGAAAACACTCTAATGACCGTGCAGTGACTATTTGAAAACACTCTAATGACCTTGCAGGGACTATTTGAAAACACTCTAATGACCGTGGAGGGCCAGAAAATAAACGAGCCAATCAAATTTCAACAACTTTTAAAATAAAATACATCAATGATATGACAGCGACAGCAAAAACACATCAGCAACTTGTCAGTCGGCAACATGGCCCTTAGTAGCCTGCCAGACTGCAACCTAATAATGGCAACTTATCGTCAATCTGATAGTCAGCAATCTAAAAAAAACACTTAGCATATTCAGAGGTTACCAGAGAGATTCTCACTTCACATTTATATCTGAGGTTACCAGAGAGATTCTCACTTCACATTTATATCTTAGGTTACCAAGAGATTCTCACTTCACATTTATATCTTAGATTACCAAGAGATTCTCACTTCACATTTATATCTTAGGTTACCAAGAGATTCTCACTTCACATTTATATCTTAGGTTACCAAGAGATTCTCACTTCACATTTATATCTTAGGTTACCAAGAGATTCTCACTTCACATTTATATCTTAGGTTACCAAGAGATTCTCACTTCACATTTATATCTGAGGTTACCAAGAGATTCTCACTTCACATTTATATCTTAGAATACCAAGAGATTCTCACTTCAGATTTATATCTTAGGTTACCAGAGAGATTCTCACTTCACATTTATATCTTAGGTTACCAAGAGATTCTCACTTCACATTTATATCTTAGGTTACCAAGAGATTCTCACTTCACATTTATATCTTAGGTTACCAAGAGATTCTCACTTCACATTTATATCTTAGGTTACCAAGAGATTCTCACTTCACATTTATATCTTAGGTTACCAAGAGATTCTCACTTCACATTTATATCTTAGGTTACCAAGAGATTCTCACTTCACATTTATATCTTAGGTTACCAGAGAGATTCTCACTTCACATTTATATCTTAGGTTACCAAGATATTCTCACTTCATATTTATATCTTAGATTACCAAGAGATTCTCACTTCACATTTATATCTTAGGTTACCAAGAGATTCTCACTTACATTTATATCTTAAGTTACCAAGAGATTCTCACTTCACATTTATATCTTAGGTTACCAAGAGATTCTCACTTCACATTTATATCTTAGGTTACCAGAGAGATTCTCACTTCACATTTATATCTTAGAATACCAAGAGATTCTCACTTCACATTTATATCTTAGGTTACCAGAGAGATTCTCACTTCACATTTATATCTTAGATTACCAAGAGATTCTCACTTCACATTTATATCTTAGGTTACCAAGAGATTCTCACTTCACATTTATATCTTAGATTACCAAGAGATTCTCACTTCACATTTATATCTTAGATTACCAAGAGATTCTCACTTCACATTTATATCTTAGGTTACCAAGAGATTCTCACTTCACATTTATATCTTAGGTTACCAAGAGATTCTCACTTCACATTTATATCTTAGGTTACCAGAGAGATTCTCACTTCACATTTATATCTTAGGTTACCAAGGTATTCTCACTTCACATTTATATCTTAGAATACCAAGAGATTCTCACTTCACATTTATATCTTAGGTTACCAAGGTATTCTCACTTCACATTTATATCTTAGATTACCAAGAGATTCTCACTTCACATTTATATCTTAGGTTACCAAGAGATTCTCACTTCACATTCATATCTTAGGTTACCAAGAGATTCTCACTTCACATTTATATCTTAGGTTACCAAGAGATTCTCACTTCACATTTATATCTTAGGTTACCAAGAGATTCTCACTTCACATTTATATCTTAGATTACCAAGAGATTCTCACTTCACATTTATAAATCCGAATGTGCAGGAGATAGGAGGATCAATTCTTTTCCTAGAGTATAGAATGATGCAGAGCGTAAGGGCTTAAACCACAACTATTGTGTGTCATGTTAGCAAAGCCAATGCTCTATCAATTACACTAATCCGTCCCACGACCGTATTTAATAAATATACATATAAAGCCAATGTTTGATTGATTGATTGATTGATAGGCGCATCATCATTGCACTTCGGAGATTGCAATGTGCTCCGGTCTCTATCTTACACAGGAAGATCCCAAAGAAAGATCTCAACTGCAGTGCATGCTCTATGGGTGAACTGGCGAGGATCCCCAGAAAGATCTCAACTGCAGTGCATGCTCTATGGGTGAACTGGCGAGGATCCCCAGAAAGATCTCAACTGCAGTGAATGCTCTATGGGTGAACTGGCGAGGATCCCCGATGTAATTTTGGAAGATGGTATTTTTGTATGAATTTTAATTTTTTATTTTTCTAATGAATTTTGCCCGGCAGCAGCTTTCCAGCCTGCTCTTCTCGATTTTAACTGCAAATAGTTCTTTTATGTGCTCAAATTGAACACAGGACCTACGTTTTATCGTCCGTCTCCGATATGACTAGGAACTCGATCTCCCTTACACAGATGAGGGATCTTTGGAAAAATATCCAGAGGGCTCCAGGAGGCAGCGAACCTGGTACCTTTGGCACGAGAGATGAGAACCTAATCTCTACGCCACAGTGACCCTCGTTTGACATTATATTTCTCTAAGTAGGTTACGTCTGTCCAATGGTTTATTTCTGGTATCTAAGTCAGTTGTAATTGTCCAAGCGGTGTCATATTAAACAGCAGGCATGACAAATTAACCTGGATAATTTCTCTTATTAAACACCGCAAATTAGCGACTTTCATGTCAACAGTCTTAGTGTGTGGTATATATTTTTCACTGTAATAAATCTGTGGTTCTGGTTTCGGATTACAAATATCAGAGGCGTAACTACTGGTAGGGTCGCAAATAGCGAAGTTGAAAACAAGCTGAGGTTAGTGACATTGTGCCATGGAGATTATTAGGTTCCAGCCCAGCTTGGGCCAAAGCTATTGGTCTCTTTCTCTCGCGATCACCGCTTTGATGTACCAGTTTTCCCAATAAATCTCATTCATGTGAAAATCTGATTAATATAGCCTTAGCATGGACGTGTTTCGTCACATCTTCAGGGCCATTTAGAGCTCTGGTGCTTATCCTTCGGCGATGTGTCCGGTTTCAGCCAGCGTTTACTCCGTTCGCTCTCCGTTCTGTAGCCATCCAGTGTTTTTACGGTGTGGGGTAGCTAATCCCACCCCAAACCTCCTTAGTCGCCTCTTGCGACATACATGGCAGGTAACAGTGGTTCTATTCTTTACACCCCAATTTGGGCCCGGTAACCACTCGGACGGTAGCACTGTCTGAAACCTGTCTGCTTTCACACAAGAAGGTTTTCACATTCAAGACGATAACACTGTAGCCATAGGTTGATGATACGTTCCATTGTTTTGCTTGATAAAGGCCTTTTGGTCGAAACGTTGCTGTGTATCGTTATTGTTTTTGTATTTTTGTAAAACTACAGTACCTTGTTTCAACGTGTGTCACCATTGCTACAATCTTCCAGTCTAGCTTTACTGCAGTCTTTCCTTGTATCCATTGTCTTGCAGAGACAAATTGTAAAACTGATCGGTCTGTAGCTAGAGACAGCAGAATTATCTTTGCCTGGTTTTGAGAGAGGGATCATGATTACTTCTCTCCAGGTCTGTGGAACTATTCATTATCCAACTTTTTTGTTGTAAATCTGCAACAGCGTTGTTTTTGCTGCACTTTCCACGTTATTTATTATTTCTTTTGATGCTCCGTCGACTTGTGGCGATTTTTAGTTTGGATACTGCCAGTTTAAGTTCTCTTAAGGTGATTAATATCTGCATAACATTGTGTATAATCTCATCTCGTCCTGCATTTTGTTGCTTCTTACGAATAAATAGCTATTATTTTGAGCTACATTTCGATTTTGTTAGAGTTTGCAAAGGAATCCGCTGCCTGCTTCCCTGTAAGGAAGTCTTTCTTCTTCTTCTTCTTTGCGTTCGTTCTTTACGACCAATTTTAATCACTCTTTGTGATATGTTTGATCTTTGCCAAGAACGTGTATACATTGCACATTGGTTTGGTAGGCCCCTAAACGCATAGATTTCTACATGTTTAGGACACGTGCATCCGATTTCAACCAAAACACCCTTAGTCGCCTCTTACGACATGCATGGCAGGTAACAGTGGTTCTATTCTTTACATCCCGAATTTAGGCCCCGGTAACCACTCGGGCGAGGAAGTCTTTCATCTTTCTACTTCTTTTGTAGTCACACTGCTATCGGGTTGTTGTCCAGTGTTGTGGTTTTCTGATTTTTTATGCGCTATTCTAGTGGCTTTTTCTTCTTCACTCTTCGCTCCTAGGGAAGCATAGGTTCACAACCAAGGCCTTCAAAGCCCGCCTATGCAAGATCATCTTTTCCAGATCTCTCCACTCTCTCCATTTTCTTCTATTCCGTCTCCAATTCACGTCTCCAGGTGTTCCTGTGTCTTCCCCTACCTCTATTGCCCTTGCGGTTCCATCGGAGAGCCTGTCTTGTCATGCTGTTAAGGGATTTCTTCAGTGTGTGTCCTATCCATCGCCACCTTCTGCTCCTTATCTCTTGTTCCACCTGTCGTTGTCCTGTTCTATCCCATAGTTCCCTGTTTGTAGTCCTGTCATACTATCGCAGATGGAGTATCCTGCGCAGGCATCTATTGACGAATTGTTCTGGTGGCTTGAGTGATTGTTATTTTTGCGCTTGGACAGGACTCTGCTATGCCATCTAACCATCTTTTTCGTGGTCTTCCTCTCACCTTCTCTCCTGATGTTCTGTTGTAGAAGACTATGTATACTGTTGAGTTTGGATGCATTCTTATTAAGTGGCCAAACCACTTTATTCTTCGATTCTCAACGTAATTCAAGTATTCAATGCAATTGTTGTGAATTCCTCTGTACCCTTATCACGAAGTTGTTTTAGCAGTTTCCACAGTTACCTGATGTCTTTTTCGAAATAGGGGAAGACTGCAGTAAAACTTGGTAAATAGTGAAAAACGTACAAACAAAGTACTATAGTTTTACAAAAGACATAAACAGTGACGATAAACAGCAACGTTTCGACCAACAAGGCCACTGTTTATGTCTTTTGTAAAACTATAGTACTTTGTTTGTACGTTTTTCACTGATGTCTTTTTTAAAATGATTTTAATAAAGTTAGGGATCTCTCGTCTGATTTTATCTGTGGTGTATGTTGTATAGAAACTGTCTTAATTTCTCCGTTTGTTTTGTTATAGAGTTAGACGTATTATTTGTGTAAACTGCACACAATATTGATACCAAGAAATGTATTATTATTATGTGTGCAAACTGCACACAATGTTCATACCATGAAATGTATTATTATTATGTGTGCAAACTGCACACAATGTTCATACCATGAAATGTATTATTATTATGTGTGCAAACTGCACACAATGTTCATACCATGAAATGTATTATTATTATGTGTGCAAACTGCACACAATGTTCATACCATGAAATGTATTATTATTATGTGTGCAAACTGCACACAATGGGTGATACGGTCAACCTCACTTTGTTTTTCTTCTAACACTTTCGTATGTTTTGGTAGTTGCTTCTTCTTTTTCATTTGTCGTCACACTGTCACCGGGTTGTTGCCCAGTGTCGTCACACTGTCACCGGGTTGTTGCCCAGTGTCGTCACACTGTCACCGGGTTGTTGCCCAGTGTCGTCACACTGTCACCGGGTTGTTGAACATTGTCGTCACACTGTCACCGGGTTGTTGCCCAGTGTCGTCATACTGTCACCGGGTTGTTGCCCAGTGTCGTCACACTGTCACCGGGTTGTTGCCCAGTGTCGTCACACTGTCACCGGGTTGTTGCCCAGTGTCGTCACACTGTCACCGGGTTGTTGCCCAGTGTCGTCACACTGTCACCGGGTTGTTGCCCAGTGTCGTCACACTGTCACCGGTTGTTGAACATTGTCGTCACACTGTCACCGGGTTGTTGCCCAGTGTCGTCATACTGTCACCGGGTTGTTGCCCAGTGTCGTCACACTGTCACCGGGTTGTTGCCCAGTGTCGTCACACTGTCACCGGGTTGTTGCCCAGTGTCGTCACACTGTCACCGGGTTGTTGCCCAGTGTCGTCACACTGTCACCGGGTTGTTGAACATTGTCGTCACACTGTCACCGGGTTGTTGCCCAGTGTCGTCACACTGTCACCGGGTTGTTGCCCAGTGTCGTCACACTGTCACCGGGTTGTTGCCCAGTGTCGTCACACTGTCACCGGGTTGTTGAACATTGTCGTCACACTGTGACCGGGTTGTTGCCCAGTGTCGTCACACTGTCACCGGGTTGTTGCCCAGTGTCGTCACACTGTCACCGGGTTGTTGCCCAGTGTCGTCACACTGTCACCGGGTTGTTGAACATTGTCGTCACACTGTCACCGGGTTGTTGAACATTGTCATAGTTTTTCTGTGTTTCTTTTGCGCTGTTTTAGCTGCTGCTTGGGTGATCATTTTTGTTTTTTTGACAGGATTCTGCAATGCCAACTATGATAGAATTTTGCAATGCCAACTTTGACAGGATTCTGCAATGCCAACTATGACAGGATTCTGCTGTTCCATCTATGACATGATTCTGCAATGCCAACTATGACATGATTCTTTAATGCCATCTAACTATCTTTTTCGCGGTCTTCCTCTCGCCTTCTTTCCTGATGTTCTGTTGAAGAAGACTATGTATACTGTGGAGTTTGGTTGCATTGTTATTAAGTTGCTCCTGCTTGTAATACCACTTTTTGGGCGGTGTAGGACAGGAGGGACATCAGCCTGTGAAATGTAATGGCCGTATTGCTAGTGCAGTCGTCGCAAAACTATTCAGGTTAGGATATTTTCTTTATGCCATCTACAGAAAAAAAACCTCATTGGCCTTACCGTGGATTGAACCCGAGTCTCTCACAAGGTAGCCAAACTCTAATCCACTCGGCCAGACGCGCTCCATCTTGTTAAGTGACATTCTTTATTTCTCAATGTGCCCGCCTGCCCAGCGTGTGT